>JAUMHQ010000063.1:20159875-20179784 GCA_032361165.1 Enteromius paludinosus
GGAGTGGACCAACATTCCACAGGCCACAATTGACAATCTGATAAACTCTATGCGAAGAAGATGTGTTGCACTGCATGAGGCATATGGTGGTCACACCAGATACTGACCGGTTCTGAGTCCCCAGACCCCCAAAGGTGCAGAAACAAAGGTGTTACATTTATATTTTTGTTGAGTGTAAGTCTGGTTTCTCCCAAGGTTTTTTTTCCCCATTCTCTCATGGATGGGGTTTTCGTTCTTTGCTGCTGTCGCCTCTGGCTTGCTTGATTGGGGACACCTAATTTATAGTGATTATTGTTGTTTTGGTTACAGAGACCGTCTCTACATTTGATAAATTGTCTAATCTTGTGATTATACATTACCATCACATTGTTCTCCTACTTGATAATGTTCAGTACTTTGCTACAATCTGTATTGTTAAAAGCGCTATATAAATAAAAGTGATTGATTGATACGGTCCAAACATCTGAGTAGGTCTAGTGAAAAATCAAGCCCTCAGCCAAATCCATCAGGACCAGTTCAACCATATCGTCTCAAACACCAGATGAGAGCGCTGAGCCTGGAATCTAACACAGGGCTTCAGAATGATGGCAAGTACCTGATCCCTGGCATTGTGATTGACAGCTACTGACCACCACTCAACTGGCCCTGACGTCTTCACACCGCTGAGCGCAGCGGGCGCCGCTGAGTCTCGGGGAGCCATGCAATCAACTGGGCCTTACAGAGATAAACAACGCTCACGTATGAGAGCTCCACACCAAAGGCACGTACTGCACAGTTCCATCACGCGGTCTAGCAGGGTTCACTGACTCCACTGTTTCAGAAATTGCAGGATGGATTCAAACAGAGGTGTGGACTTCATTGTTCTGCCGGCTGGTAAAAGTGGAGATGGAAAGCTAGATTCCCGCAATCCTCAGGCCTGGGGTTTAAAAAGAGGAGAAGCTGCATTATTTACAGTGAGAATCGACTTCGCTTGTCTTTATTTATGAATTTGGATGAGAACTTTTACCAGCAAGCAAACAGGAATGGTCTGATTCAATCAGAATGTGATGGATGCAGTACGTTGATACATTATTATATATATATCATTACATATTTTGTGTGCATACACTTGTGAAAAAGAAGTGTGTTTAATTCTATTAAAGTGCCCCTATTATGGATTTTTTAAATGACATTTCATGCAGTGTGTAACACAGCTCCAAGTGAATGAAAACATCCTGCAAATTTTTTAATTTGAAAGTGCATTGTGTATAATATCACTATCTCTCGAAAGAAAGAGCTGTCTATGAATCATTAAAACAAGTCATTTTGAAAAGGAAATCCCAAGCAGTTTTATGTTGACGTCAACTTGAAACATTAGGCTATTGCTGCCAACTTGTTTTTCACGTTTGTCTGAATAAAGATGCAAATTCATTCTTTGCCATTTGGAGTGTTAAAAGCTCACAAACATTGCTTTAAATAAAATCGACCAATCACAGAAAGGGTTTGGAAAAATTAATAGTTGAACAAATCATTTGGGAGTCATTGAACAAATAAGGTAAAAATATAATAAATATAATAATAATAAATATAAGAAAAGTGTTTTTTGACCTTGCACGCATGTTGTTGGGGACTGCCAGAACCAAAATATGAACCTTTCATAACCCACAACAGGGAACCTTTAAAATACTATATGCAGATAATATAATATTAATTAAATAAAAGACCATGTATGTGTACATTCATGACTACTTAACACATGTAAGCCGTATTTTAAAGACAGAGGTGATTATGAAATTATATTATTATATTATTGTTCTACTCAAGTGGGTCAAAATAACCTCTAAAGTTCAGCTAAACGCATTTAATATTCATTTTAATTACAATATATTTCAGTTTGCACTTAGTTTACTCAAAATTATCTGATACTTTACCCTCAATCTGTCCAAGAAATGCATTAACAATTAGGCAAAACGTCTAAATGTCCACTTGCCCAACAAGTTAATGGGTGCCGTCAGTCCAAACAGCTGATAAAAATGATCTATACCACTCCAATCGAGTGAGTGAAAAGCTGCATGTTTGTAGGAAACAAATCCATTATTAAAGTTCTTAACTCTTAGCTCTCATTCTGACGGCACCCATTGAATGCAGAGGATCCATTGGTGAGCAAGTGAAGTACATTTCTCCAAATCTGTCCTGATTAACACACATCTACATCTTGAATGAGGGTGAGTAAATTTTCAGCAAATTTTCACTTTTGGATGGAACTATTTTTTGAAGGATATTATTTCCACATAGGGTACTTTTCATAAAAGCTTTCTGAAGTGCACTTTTATGCATTTCATCACATCTTTTATACAAAAAGACAAAAACAAAAAAACAAACATTTGCACAGTTGCGTCTACACATACACTGTACACATAAAACAGTGCTGAGCAAAGCCACCACACTGCGATGACAGATACAAACCAGCTTTGGAAAGTTTCTTTAACATATTTAGCAATGTCCTGACATCCATTCTCATTAAATGACATATAGGAAGACGGCAAAACTCGGTGTCATTTGTCCTTGTCCTTTGCATACCAAAAATAGCACCCACAAGCTCAAAACAAACAGTTAAATAAATAAAGAAGCCTGGTATAATGCAGGTTATGTAAGTGTCATCTTTATCTGGTAAACATTCCCACGAGCAATGCAAAGAAGTACCCAAGAGCATTTACATCCCTAATTTACCCATCCATTAAAGAGACGGATGCTTTGATACTATTGCCATGTTTATCGGCCGTCTCGCGGGATTCATTAGGTCCAACGTTCCCTTCAGAACGTAATCTATTGCTTAATTAAACTTCCCAAATATGAAATTTGAACCCATGAATAAGAAGAGAAGTTATTGCTTTGTTGTTCCCTCATTTGCACAATATTTTAATGAACACAAACTCCAGATATATTACCATTTGCATGTAAATAAAGCTTTTCCTCAAGCACTTAAGGGCTTTGATTTGACTGTGGCGGGCCGTAAGTCATCGTTTTTTTCTGCTTGATGAATCTCTGAAGGATACGAAGTGAAGCTCATTGACTGCGTTGGGAAATTTCACAGCTAGTGGCTCCATCGCACATCATTGCAAAGTGTGAAATTTTAATCAGAGATGTTGTGATGAAACAAGGATCGTCTGACGACCATAATTAATGATTTCTGTCATAGAGATTACGCTGGCACATTTGAATGCGCGACTGTTTTAAAGAGCAAGAGAAAACGCATTAACTAAATTGTATAGCATGAAGCGCTGCTGAATTAGAGGCGGCGTGCTGCCATGTCACTCTGTGTATGCGGCCGTATTCTCTTTTGCATTTGACGCCGTTCGTTCGCCTTTAATTGAACAGCGTTTCCCGACGCGCGCCCGCCTCCTGTTTAGCCGCGCATTAATTTCACTTGCGGCTTATTGACGCGTGGTATTCCCAGAATGATTGGAAACACGAAGCTTGAAGTTTGTCTACATACTACAGACAAACTATAAAAATAAACATGTCACATGCTTTATTTCCTCTCATTATAAGGATAGGCTACTTTACTATCATCATCTCCTATAACGCATATGACGTACAGTATACATCAAAACATCAGAGATAGAAAATATGTATAATAACAAATACGCTTATATATCTATCTATCTATCTGTATGTCTGTCTGTTTTTATATTTTAAGTTTTATTATATAAAAAAACACACATTTTTTAAGCAAAGATACAATTGTAAGGTACACACTAAACAGCTAAAAAAGGACTGAGAACATTTTTCTCAGCTATATCGCCCAGCCCTTCTAACCAACATGGTCATTTAGTGTATTATTCAGACCCGAGCTGTTGTTGTTTATCGTCTGTGCACTTCGAGAGCCATTTATTTCTCAGACCTCACCAGCTCATTAATATGCAAATAGTGCATATGTTTTCATTTTCCAGCACAGTAATCTGGTGCTGTTTATCCAATCACCAACTTTTATTTTACTGGCCAGCTCTAGAGAGCGAGAGAAAGAGAGATTGTGCTTCGAAGCATGCACGCATTTTGAAGTGGCCACTAATCACAGATTGCAAACTCAAGTGTAGTCTGGAAGTGCCTGGCCCCCATTATGGTGTGCTGCTGCCCTCTCTGAGCCCTGAGTTGTGTTTCTGGCCCCAGCCTGACCTGCGGGCTAATTCTGGCAATCAATATTTTAAGTGCTTCCTGATTCACTTCTATCACATCCTGTGGCACAGATTTTGATATGTGATTAAATTAATAGTCTGAGAATCATTGTGGAAAGTAACATTTGTAAAACAGACTGATTACTGATTGTTAATTGCCAAGTGTTTTAATCTCAAACGAAATGTGTAAAGTGTATTTCAGAACACTTACCAGTTATGAACATCATTGCTATGATAAAAAAGGGAAAAAACAACAATAATAATTAGGCACCGGTGCCCTCGCTGATTTGTGTCTGAGAGGCTCTAATCAAACGCTCGGACCATAGCTTGGAGACGTTAATTGTGAGGTAAAATGAAGAAAATCATTCATAATAGTTTATGCAGGCTTTGTGATGGTAAATGTAAGACTTTCTAAGATCTTATTAAGATCAAGTAAAAATGGAATGGAGTGCAATGAAGTTTCTAGATGTAAATGTCCTTTTTTAGCAATGCATTTTTTGAAATCCTACTCTCTTATTGGTAGCAGAAAGAAAGGTAATTTTAATAAGTAAGATTTAAAAATAAATCATGCAAGAAGAATATCACATCCTGTGTGGGCCTGTGTTACGATCAGCTGGATGTGCCAGCACAGGATACTGGATGGCACTCCAGCGCCCATGACTCCTTTTGTGTGTTTGTCTCTGCTTTTCATTCCCAGACTTTTATTATGAATCTGTGTAAAGTGACTTTTACATTGATTGTTGTCACTGCCCACCTTGTTAGTTCCTGGACATCCTGGAGCATAAAAGCCCTCATGTGTTTGTGATCATCACGATTCATTATACATCGTCAACCTGGCTCAAGGATTTAATTCATGTCTTTGTTTCTAGTGTGTTTTGTAATTTGGATTTATTCGCTGCCAATCTTTGCCTGTTTCTGGACATTATCTCTGCCTCATCCCTTGGACTCTGATTGCCGATATTTGACCATTTGTATGTTTACGTTTCTGCTATTGTCTATGCCTATGCTGATTCTGTTTGCTGGTGCTCCACCCTGTTTGCCTTGACTCTGATCTTAATAAATCAGATTTGCATTTGAACGCCTTCTCTACTCAATCGTCTAGTCTGAAAATGCAAAGGCTGCAGGTTCAGCTCCACACAGGTGGACTCCACTTCTTCCACCATCCCCTTGATAAATAAACTTAACCTCAGGTTGCTCCTGTGGGACTTTCTTAGAAAAATAACTATATATTACTTTTTAGGGAAAAGGGGTATCTGATAAATGCTAGTATATAGAAATAAATTATTTCAACCAGCTTATTTCTCAAAATAAAAAAAATATAAATATTAGCATGCTTTTGTTTATCCCTTAAATGCATACCTCTTAAGTGACCCACCTTAATTTTTTGACGTTAAACATCAACTTACAGTATTTCCCAATTTATTCATTATAAACAATATAACACGAAAAAATAATGTTGATTTTCTGATTATTTTTAAGTGTATAAGGTTGCTAGAGATGGGAGAAATGTAAATTTGTGAGGTTTTTTTTTTTTTTTCTGCACAACTATATTTACATATCTGTTGTACTCAAAGGCGACACTGTTTAATACACAATGATGATGTGATGTTTCACTCATAATTATCACTCATTTCACTCATAAAACAAACAAATATCATCAGAAAAAAGGAAATATGAATGTCACAGCCATTTGATGCTGGTAAATAAACTGCCCGTGAAAGTCAATGAAAGGATAGTTTTGAGAATATGGTTGATAATGTAAATATGAGTCAGATGCTGAATGTACTGTGGAAGTGCACTCTCACTATGACAGCAATAGTAAAATCATCTGATCAAACTAAACCCTACCAAGTTTCAAAAAGTGACGAAATATGCTTTATTTTCTTCTTCTGTAATTGTTGTTAAAACATCAAGAGTTTTTTTTTTTTTTTGTTCGCTATTGCAGCAGCCAGAGATTTATCTGTGCTAGATACACAGGTCTGGGGTGATAAAGCGCCCCATATGTAATCAATATGTAATAAGGATTGGAGTAACATTCATGCATTTAAAGTTTAATCTATTTTGGTTAATTGTTTTATAGACTACTTGACTACAAATTTACTCTAAATGCTCATATCCCAAACAATAGACCAAACAGCAAAATGAATTAGAAGACACTAAAGCAGCATGCCTGGCACTTTCTCAAACTCTTTTTTGGGCTTGTAGGCCCAGCAAGGACTGCAGCTTTTACCAAGAAGTGGACTTTAAAACCTTCTCCAAGTCGCTCCATTCACAGCTGCCACCATAATTCTGGCAGAACCTCAAGTCTGGCAACAGTCCCAACGCTCACCGTTCTCTGACACGCGGGTTTGTTTCACAAGTCGTCTAATCAATTGGAAAGCGGCCTTTAGAATGCAGTCTGGCATGCGATGCATTCCCCCATTGTGTCACACGCGGTGAACACAAATAACACGCGTCACTCGCTGTCTTGAAACGGGAGGGACATTAAACAAATTGTACATTATTGTGCGCGTTGTGTTTGTCATCTACAGTAGAGCGAGTGAATAAGCACATGTATTTGTGTCCATGCTAAAACGTTGCCAGGTGGGAACCCCATTGTGTTTGGCTGACAAGTGGTGTTAATGAAATCACAGACGCCTGTCCAGCAAATAACAGGAAAAGCGCCAGAGAGAGGCTTTTACACTGAGACACAGTGTGCAAACGCTGATACTAATTTACTCCACACAGAGACGAGAGGGATAGAGACGCTGTTTACCAGACTGAAGTCATTCATTACCTTCGGATATCGACCTGTAGGATGCAAATGACCGATTCTTTTCTCCGTAGATAAGCAGGAGGACTGATAGGCCATCACAAACACAACAAGAGGATGTTCACACATCCTCGTAGACAAATGAAGGCCACATTGGTGCTGTGCATCATTGTCTCAAGCGTGTCAAGAGATTCAACACGTGCCTGCGTTAAAAAGGGAAAAAGCACACTAACTCACACAAACACATCAGGAGAGTGGTTTTAATGTTTCTGGGGCCCAGAAGTTAAGGATTTAGGCACCTCATGCAAACATAACAGGCCTGCACCATAATGCATTTAGCAAGATAATAGAAAAAGTCATTAGTGTCTGCCAAAAGCAGAAAAGCATTTAGGCCTACTGTTTAGTTAGCAGGATTCAATCCGAATATGTTCTCAACTGAACTGTAACACGCTGCAATCAACCAGAATCGTTTCATATGGAAAATGCTTTTCACATTCCAGCCATATACCAAATAAAGTCCATAATGCACGCCACAATATAAGGAAAAGTCTAAAAAGAAGTTAAATGCTTGGTATATCATCAGTCATCAGTTTCTGCAAAAGGAGCATTTACTGTTTATGTTTGACATGCTGTGTTATTAAATGCATTGAACGGAAATCCTTTAATAGACAAATTGCATTTCAGGATCCATGGAACCTCATTATAACTTTGCTACAAAATTAACCGTAGAAATGTATACTTCACAAAATAAAAGAATAGATCTAAAAAGCATTTAATTTAATGTGGGTTATAAAGTCATCGGTTTCTGTTTTAAATCATCTTTCTTGGCAGTGTGACAACTTTTCATCAACATCTCTTAAAAATATTTTTATCTTTTTCATATTACAATTATTTACACCGGACAAACATTTAATAAGATGCATTTAATGCTTTACTACAGCAAATGCATCACCAAAGGACTGAACTCAGTTTTGTTTTGCAACCATCTTGTACTGTTACCATAACAAGATGAGTTAACATGAGTAAACCAGTGCCTCAAAAAAGAATTTTTCAAATTGACTGAACCTAATCATTAACTAATTTAGGTATTTATTGCACAAACTAATCATTAACAAACAGTATAAATACATCATTACAAACAAGTAGTGTTACATTCCAAGTCTTCTGAAGCCATAAGAAGAAAAATTATCCCGCTCCGTTAACACGCTAATGTCTCATTCAGAAAACATACTCCCACCCGATAAAATGACGCAATCGGTCTTGAGATACACAAGAGCCAATGGCATTTCACAACCAACGTTGACGTAAGGATTCCTGTAGCGGCATTTTTTTAAATCAGGCACAGACTGCAGCAGCACACAGGAAGAACACAGAAGGCGGAGACAGCGAACGTGTCTATTCCTCTCACAATTCAATAATTTTGCCTCAAAAGAGAGGAATATTAATATTTTTAGAATAAGTGATGACGATCTGCCTGCTTTACATCTGTTTTATTGACAGATGGTAGGTTTAAGGGCAGGGGTTGTGTTACGTGCTCATAAATGTGTAAATAATATAATTTAAATAAAAATGTTTGGACGGTTTACATTAAAAAAAAATAAAATAAAAAATCACACCCCTACACATATGCAATAATGCAATTGTTTTTACCCATTATATATTTTAATTATGACGATAAAATTATATATATATATAATCACATCTGCATATTATCGGTAAGGGTTATTAAGCGTAATTAATACAACTGAGGACCCTTGGAAAGTGCCTAAAAAGGGGTACCTTGATTGTCAAAAAGCGATGCAAAAGGGTCTTGACCAAGTTTCAAAATGTTACAACTTGGAAGTGAGAATGTGTTGGCTTTTATCCTAAGCAAGCAATTTACAATAGAGAAGCATAAGCAATTTGCCACTGAGACAAATAAGAGAAAGAAGTGGATTATAATTGTTTTTTTAGGGTTGTTCAGTGGTGAAGTGCTAATGGAAAAGGTGTGTCTTTAGCTGCTTCTTAAAAGTTGTGCATTGCATTCTCAAAATTCTGGCCATTTGATAATACCCAGAATATCAAAATCTACTGTGGGTGGCAGATCTTTTCCTATTTAGCACCCAAACTCTGGAACGATATACCTAATACTGTTCAGTTTGTTAAAGGATTGAAGGCTGCATTAATTAGATCAGCCGGAACCGGGAACACTCCCCTTAATACACGGTGTACTCGTTACATCGTAAAAAGTATTGCATCTACGCTAATATTAGTCTGTCTCTCTCTTATTCTGTTCCTCTGTCCGTATCCAGATCAGATGGTGTATAGCACAAAGATGAGCCCAGTGGACAGATCACCGGAAGCAAATGACTATAAGTCCTTTGTACAATCTGACATGTACATAAAATTGAACTGGAAATTAGGTGCTGGTCATCTTGCCAGAGGAGAACTGGCCACAACTAAGCCTGGTTTTTCCCATTGTTTTTTTTTTATTCATTCTCTCATGGATGGGGTTTTGGTTCCTAGCCGCTGTCGCCTCTGGCTTGCTTAGTTGGGGGCACCTAATTTCTAGTGATTATCGTTGTTTTGATTACAGAGACTGTCTCTGCATTTGATGAATAAATAGCTTAATTTCGTCATTATACATTACCATCACTCTATTCTCCTATTTGATAATG
The DNA here is from genome assembly GCA_032361165.1 of Enteromius paludinosus. Lineage (NCBI taxonomy): Eukaryota > Metazoa > Chordata > Actinopteri > Cypriniformes > Cyprinidae > Enteromius > Enteromius paludinosus. The sequence goes on from JAUMHQ010000063.1 coordinate 20,169,439, forward strand.
TCCAGTGCTTTGCTACAATCAGTATTATTAAAAGCGCTATATAAATAAAACTGATTGATTGATTAAGTAGTGCAAAAATTAGTAGCTTTCATATTACATTTAAATTGACTGTTTTCTGAAACATGTACTCGTGTCAGATTCTAAAAATAATTTTGTGGATAAAATGTATTTCATGATTCACAGACCCTCTTTCATTCCTCTAAGCAAAATCTTTATCCATTTCACTATAAATGCATGTACAGTTAATGAAATGTGCATTTTGTTAGTAAAATGCATTTAATGACATTGCTGTTTGCTCTGTTTTTGTTGTCACATTTACATCCACAAAAATGCAAAACTAATGCACAAAAAAAAAAATTGGTTGAAAATTGTGCATGAAATAAAGTGCTGACTTTTGATACACTGAAACCTTTTTTGTATTTTTGTGTACATGCATTAAAGTAAAGCTGCATTATGTCCCAAAATTCATTCAGTCTACGAAACTAGTTAGAATTGGCACCCCATAGTTAACAACATCCTTGCACTTCCTGTTCAAGTTAGTGGAAGTGCTGTCCATGGTGCTGATTTGAGTTACATAAAACCCTGTCTTTTACTGGCCGAAGTGAAGCAGGTTTGACCTTCAGGGTTAACAAACATCACCTGGACTGTGCAGCCATGATCAGGTCCGCTCCGGCCCTTGTATTGTAATGGCCCAATGTCCCGTCAACACATTCCAATCCTCCACACCTTTACTAATTGCTGGCGGTGGACACGTGTCGTGCCTCTGCTGGTGGGCTGCACACTTCTGCCCTAACGAGGAGTTTGGGTCTCTGTGTCCAAAAACAGCAGTAATGGGAGAGGGATGTGGACAGAGCAACATACAGCATTAATTGGCACGAGTGTTTCCTGCTTCACTTCTAGCATTAACATTGTTTCTGTAAACTTTCCTAATACCTCTGAAAGCATCTCTTTTATTAGCTGGGGATTTTTTTTTCTGATTAGATGGCTGTGCAGATCACTTGTTCTGCCATCAGTAATCAAGCTTACCTTCACTCCAATTAGAGGCTGATGTAAGGCAGGTTTCGTCTCTTTTTAGTCTCACTGTCATTTCTTCTTTTCTCTGCAAGAACAGATAAATATAGGCACACTGAATATTTTTACAAATAATTTTTTTACAACTGTCACTTTGTTAGTACATTTGCTGTTACAAAGGAACAAAACATTTAAACATGAACATTTAGTAGAAAAACTGAAATAGCATTTTCCTTTGTTTGTTTGTTTTTTTTTTCAAAAAAACAAAGAAACGCCTTCTTTTTTTACAACGTGTATTAGTGACTCTCACAAAAAAATGTCACATTTCACCCTAAAATCCAAAGAAAATAAGTATTTGACCTTGTTTTAGATCAATTTAATCCTCACTTAATAAGGCAAAAAAAGAGATGATTTTGGTATAAAATATAAGCAACATAAATGAAATGGATGTATATAGATTTTTTTTTTTTTGTTATAAAAAAAAAACAACCTAATGCCAAAGCAGCTGGTTTAAGAAATTCAGCAAAGCAATTCCTTCCCAGCACAAGCACAGATTCTCCGGCATGAAAATCAAACACCTGACAGGTGAAATTAAGTTCTTTCATTGCCTAGCTGTATATGAAATCCATTTATTTGTGGCTTTCAGTGTAAAGTTTCCATAGACCACGCAGCAGGTCACCTTTGCAACATTTTCATTTGTCCTAAACGTCTCCCAGAATTCTTTGCAGGTCTCTTCACAGACCACTATCACATTGCACACCCAGCAATTACGCTTCGATGTAAGAACAAAGTGCATAAACATCCCAGATGTCATCAAGTAATACCAAAAGATACCGTTTCTGTGCATTTCATGAGTCCTGTCATCTAATGAATGTCATATTCTTGTTGTTTTATAATGGGATCTGATCCTGGGTGAATATATATGAAGGGTGTATGGTCATGGTCAGCCAGCTCTGCTGTAAATCAAACTCAATGTACCTTCAGAGCGATTTGATAGGCATAATATTCTCTGCTGCCCAGATTCCAGGAGTCCATCTCGCCCAGTGAAACAGTAATTATGGGATGTGGATCCAGCACAAACAGAAAAAGGTCTGTTCCCTCTGCCTTATTGGACAAATTTGCTCATATTGCCTTAAATAAATGAGCAAATCAATTCGGTGACTGGCTCTGGACTGGAGCAGGGCAGCACACACACACACACACACACACACACACTGTTATTAGCACTTTGGAGGCTCTGAAAGTTCATGAGCACAGCCAGCTAACATTAATCAACCTACTGCAGAGACTGAGGGAGAGACAGAGGAGATCAGTGTGTGTGTGTGTGTGAGTGTGTCTGTTTCTGAAAGGCAGGTGCGCCATTCAGAAAAGAATCTAAAATGTACCTATTCCTGTCTCTGAATTGCATTTGAATTGATTTACCAAACAGCATTCAGAACTGTAATTCAAATTTGAACTAAAGGAATAAAATATAAATAAAACAATAATAAAATAATAAATAAATTAAAAATCTCATATTGTCATATTGCTGTGAGTTTAGTTTTATTAATTATATTAATATTATTATATTTCATTAATAATGCAATTGTGTTGTGTGAATTATTCATGAATATATCTTAAGGAAAATCATAGACTATTTTTAAAAACACTAGATGACAATGATGATCAAATGATTATTGTTCAATTAACTGCAATTTAAATACAATAATACTAATTTCACTAGTTCGCACTTCCTCATTAATTAAATAGAATTTGCCAGTTTGGCCTGCTGTCCAGTGAGAGGGTTGGGAGCTTCGCGAACTCTGAGTGCACACAATGGCAGCATTTTATCTAAAAAATTATTTATTTTATATATATTATATTTTTAAAAAAATATATAGTTCTGTGAAAACCATTATACATATTTTTTCAGGATTATTTAATGAAAAATGTCAAAGAAATAAAAATACCAAGTTAACCAATAAAACACATTACAAACAAGGCATTTGTTGAATCCAGCGGAGACATAATTACTGATTATCAGACTTAGTACTGTCTTTTTACGTGTCACATTGCATCATGTCTGCATTCGTGATCGGAGAAACGACAAACAACAAGCACTAACGTTACACTTCACTGCTCAAAACTCACATTTGAATAGTAAATAGCAGGTTCTTTTAATAAGAAAACATAACTTACTTAAAGGTTGTGAGTCAGAAGCGCCAGAGTGTCCTTATAGCCTCTGCACACAGCCAGCGTAGACTGCTCCTTCACGATATTGTCCTCCATAACTGCGATGAAAACACTCTAAAATTTGGGTTAAACTGTTTTGAAACAGTGTTGGGAATGCAACTTTCTAGTTATTTCCTCTTGTGGAAGCACAAAGTAGTTTCGCGATCACAACGATGCACAGTGTATCCTGAACATGGCGATATAAACGTTTGGGTACTGTTTAAAAATAAACCCACTCTGTTACATAGAAAAGAGAGGGCATGTTTATACAAGCCATTTTAGGGGGGTGTGGACAAGTCATCAGTTTTTTTGAAAAATGACTCTTTGGTTTTTAAACTTTAATCTTTGAAACTTTAGAGATTGTATCTATGCACAAGCAAAGGCTTGTTATACTCCGAAGAGAAAGAAAAATGTGCAATCGCATCATATGACCCTTTATTAATATTACTTACAAAATTAAACGTTTTATGGATGTTTTGACAGTATTAAAGTCATTTCAGTGTTCATAATTCATATAATTAAATGTCTATTTAGATGAGAGAGAAAAAAAAATCTGTGAATAAATATGCATAATTGGTCAAATTAATGTAACAGTTAATGTAATGTTGTGCTACATAGCTAAATTGTAATTTTAATTAAACTGTAATTCCAATTCAGTTCAAATTCCCAGTCATGATTCTGTATCTAGCTGTGTGTGTGTGTGTGTGTGTGTGTGTGTGTGTGTGTGTGTGTGTGTGTGTGTGTGTGTGAGAGAAAGGCAGCTGTCACGTGAATAGTGTATGTGTCAGACTGAGGAAAAAGACAGGAATGAAATAAGGAGAAAAGGAGAGAGAATGGGGGAAGAATAGACAGACTGACGAAGCCCCAGGAGTGCGCTGTGGTCCAGCTTTCACCCTGCTCGCGGGCACATGGTTCTCACCAGACATTATTTACCAGCAGCCCCTACAGCACACAACCAATGAGAAGAGAGAGAGAGAGATCTTATTTACTGAGAGTCTTTCTCTGGTCAGTCACCAGGTACCATAGAGAGAGACAGAGAAAGATGGTCAAGCAGTTATGTTTACTCACTGCTTTGGAAGTGCCAGTAGAAGAGAGGATAGGGTTATGAAGTGAGATGAGAAGAAAGTGAGAGCAAAAAAGCTTGAGAGCTTGAGCTTGAGAGTTGAGAAGCAGAGGCAAGATTAGAAAAAAGGCAAAAGAAAAAAATGTAAGGAGTGAAGAGAAAAGGAAGAAATGAGGAGAAAAACGGAAAAAGGAGTAAAGCAATTATGCAATAAAAGAGAACAATTTATTGATATATACTATGTATATAAAGTGCTGTCAAATGATTAATCACAATTAATCACATCCATAATAAACATTTTTGTTTACATAATATATGTATGTCTACTTATTATTAATTATGTATATGAAAAAACACATACAGTATATATTTAGAAAATTTTTACATATACATTTAATATATAAACATACAAATTTTGTTAATAAATAAATGCGTGTGTTGCCATTTGTATACACATAATAAATATACACAGTACACACTCTTTATTTAATATACACATATTATTCAAACAAAACTTTTATTTTGGATGTGATTATTCACATTAATCATTTGATAGCACTAATATACTGTAAAGATGAAAACATTATCTTATTATACATATATAATACATATCTTACTTTTTTAATCATTTAGCACCTTATGTTAATGTTATTTTATCATCTGTTATAATATTATATTTATTTACTGCATAATTCTTTTTTATTACATTGTTGTTTTCTCATTGTTTTGTAGATGTAAACCATAATGCCAAAAATATACTTTAAAATGAGTTTAAACAGAGTTAAGAAGAGAACTGATCTAGAGGCGAAAGGAGGACAGTCATTTGTGTCTGTCTGTTAATCGTCTGCCACTCGTCGTCTTGTGTCGGTCTCAGTTCGAAGCGGCAGTGAGACGCAGACAGACGGACGGAGACTGTTGAGAGGTAAAAGAGGGGAGAAAGACAGAGCGAGCTAATGACCAGCTCTTATGCATCAGTGCTCGTACTAATGAGCTTCCAGGGAGAGAGAAAGAGCACGAGCACGAGGATGTGAAGGTCCGGCCGTCTCTCCCCCGCCGAGCTCTCTGCCTCCTCACTCTCAGGGAACCCCCGACTCCAGTCGCTAATGAGAGAGAGACAGAGAGAGAGACAGGGCGAGAGGCTTCAGTCCACCTGCCAGCCCGTCCTCTATCTCTCTCTGTGTATTATGGTGGAGGGGGGAGTCGGCCGCATTCTTCCATTGTTAATAATTTACATTTTCTCCAGCTCTTCCTTCACTCTTGCTTTCATTTTAAAGGGAATAACACATGTTCCCTGGGAAAAAATAGGGATTATGATCCGACAAAAGAGAGACATGCTTCTACTTCACTCTTACATCTAAACTAGTTGAGGATAACTTACCTTAACTGATTTAAAAATTCCCACAGTGAATATATACATCGTTAGTGTTTCAACAGATTAATCGTTTTTAAAATTATTTTCGTACAGATTTTAATTTCTTATAGATAACTAGTAAATATATATTGTGTGCGTGTGTGTGTGTTTGTGTTTGTGTGTGTGTGTGTGTGTGTGTGTGTGTGTGGGTGTCAATAAGTATTTGTTCACCCTGTGATTTTGCAAGTTCTCTTACTTAGAAATCATGGAGGGGTTTACAATTTTCAGCATAGGTGCAATTCCACTGTGAGAGACAGAATCTAAAAAGAAAAATCTGGAAATCACTTTGTATGATTTTTTAACAATTTATTCAGGAATTACTGTGTCAAATAAGTATTTGATCACTTAAGTCAAAAAAGCTTTTGTTAACAATTACAGTGGTCAAACGGTTCCTGCAGTTCTTCACCAGGTTTGCACACACTGCAGGAGGGATTTTGGCACACACCATACAGATCTTCTCGTTTCGGGGCTCTCGCTGAGCAACACAGAGTTTCAGCTCCCTCCAAAGATTTTCAACTGGATTTAGGTCTGGAGACTGGCTAGGTCACTCCAGAACCTTGATATGCTTCTTACGGAGTCAGTTCTTGGTTTTCCTGGCTGTGTGCTTTGGGTCATTGTCATGTTGAAAGACCCAGCCACGACCCATCTTTAATGCTCTGACTGAGAGAAGGAGATTTTTGCCCAATATGTCACAATACATGGCCCTGTTCATCCTCTCCTTAATACAGTGCAGTCGTCCTGTCCCCTGTGCAGAAAAACACCCCAGAGCATGATGTTTCCAGCCCCGTGCTTCACTGTAGGTATGGTATTATTGGGATGATACTCATCATTCATTCTTCCTCCAAACATGTTAGAACCATGAGCAGAGTGTAGCAGGACTATTTAAAAGCAAATAGTCAGAAATCTGGCTGATAAGCAAGTGATCAAATATTTCTTTGACACAGTAATTCCCAAATAAATTGTTAAAAAAAAATCATACATTGTGATTTCTGGAGTTTTCTTTCTAGATTCTAAAAATCTCTCACAGTGGAAATGCACCTATACTGAGAATTGTAGACCCCTCCATGATTTCTAAGTAAGAGAACTTGCAAATTGCAAAGGGTGATCAAATACTTACAGACCTCACTGTATACATATACACATATATATATATATTATTATTTTATTTCTTTTTAATTGACTGCATTTATTTGATTTATTTTAATAAATGTAAATAATAAATGTATATATTTAAAATCTTTAATTCTTTATTTGATCCTTCTGACTCTAAAACAATGTCTTATCTTAAAAAAATAGCTTTATTCTTTTTTATTTCTATCTATTCTTTTTTATTTATTATAATATATATATATATATATATATATATATATATTTTTTTTTTTTTAATTGCTACGTTAAGCTAACAAAGGCTTGTGATTGTACTTGCATATCATTGCTCTTTTGTTGATTTTGATTAATTCCATTGTAAATTCAAATGTAAATTAAATTTAAAGTACTTTACCCGCATGATTGCGTATTGCCAAAGCATTGTACATAAAACTATAGTGATATTCCAACAAATAACAGTAAAAGTGGCAAGTAATGAATACATATATAATAAAAATCCAATCCAATAAACTACATAATATACATGTATGTCACTAATCAAGTTAGTAAGATTTTTCTGATTTTTTTTTTTTTTACATTTTTTATAGTATTACAGGTATGTGTACTTTTATGCTCAGGTGGTGGAAATTATTTGATTAAAAAAAATGCAGTAAAAACAGTAATACTGCAAAATATTTTTACAGTTTTAAATAAACAAATCTTTAACATATTTTAAATTGTAATTATTCTTGTGATTCAAGGCTGAATTTTCAGCATCATTGATCATTAAACATCCTTCAGTATCACATGATCTTACAAAAATCATTCTAATATGCAGATTTTCTGCTTGAGAAACATTTCCTATTGTTATCGATGCTGAAAACAGTTGTGCTGCCCTCACATTTGTGTGGTAACTGTTACATAATTGTATTATTTCTAACAGACGTTTTTTGTAACATTGTAAAAAGCTTTACTGTCACTGTAAATGTCTCTAGTAAGGACTTCAACAATCACATATTTTTTTTATTATTTTTATTTTTTTTATTTATAATTTATTTATTTTTTTATTATTTTTTATTTATAATTTTTACTCTTAAATAATTACATACATTTACATGACTTTTCCAGGCCTGTAAAATATACTATTCCCTAACACTTCTCTTTTTTCAGTGACCATTTGAATCCTGCTCCAAACACCCAACCAGATCTTCCTGCTGGCTACTCTGTTTACCCATTTACAACAGAAATTATGCATCCACAGCTAGATTAAGAGCGGACACACACAGGCTGGAGACATTTGATGCATCCGTCTGTGTTTTGCAGGGAGGTGAACTTTATCTTCACCTGAATTGTTATGTAAAACACACTCTACCTGTCTGATCTCTCATTGACATGCCAAGATTTCGATATATTAATATTTCAGTGGAAATTATTTTTTTTCCCCGCTGTTTTTCAGATAAAACAGTAAAATATACAGGAGTGGCCTGACCAAAGGAAGCCTATCAAAGGTACGAAAATAACAGGAAGAAAGGAAATGAATAATGTATCCAGCGTCCAGTTTAACCCCTCATCAGATACCGGCCGCAGGAAATTAGTATTCGTCCACTGTCAATGTTTCTGATCTGTAAACTCCACATTTTAAATATTCATACACTCCCACCACAGTCTTTACCTTAGACTGATTTATTATTTAAATGATATGAATGTTACATACCTTGGCATTTTCCTCCCCCGCCTGACTCTTTCTCCAGAAAAATCCAGGTTTAAAAATTTCATCAAATATTACCATAACCCTCCAGATTTTGCTTGTGGCGTCATCTGGGTTTGTTCAACTGTTGAGAAAAGAAATTCAACACACTTTTTTAGTATCTGACACTGTGAATAACACAATATAACAGCTCCATGGCCTAACTGTGTTTTTATTTACCAAGCACTGCCCCCTTGTGGCACAAAATAAAACATCACAGTTATGGAGAAACTCAGTCTGAGATGTAACTAGCCGTATCAATCTTCTTTTCAGCGTGATAAAGGGCGCCAACATTTGTAATGTTAATGTGCGAGGCTTCTGGTTATTTTACCTGTACAATAGCAGTCCCTTATGCTGTTTATCACAATAATTTAATTACATAACACTAGTTTGTGGCGTAATTACCGTTTACTAAACTTTGTTATTCTTCTTTACCTTAGCGGCAAATAATCCGGAAGTCTGGCACATTCACAAACGGCGATTTTCCGCATGCTAAATATAAAATATATAAGATAGCAAAATAAACAGTTTTCCACTTTTTAAAGATAGGAGGAAATAATTTTTACTGATATTTAATCAGTTAAATGTAGGTCTAGCCTTAATTAAAAAGTTGTGTAGGCTAGTCTATATATAGGCCTACAACATATCGCCTATTACATAATGCTCTAATAATCCACTATTATTGACACAATTTCCTGTTTAATACTCTTAAGATATTTTGGCATTAAAAACTCTTACCCAAAACACTAAATTAAGTGTAAGAAACTAATTAATCTAGATTAATGAATGCTATAAAATAACTGTTTGCTTTTTAATAAAATCTAATGAGTTAAGTGAATGTTATTGCAAAATAACATAATTTCGAGAGGATCGCTGAACGAGTAATCACTCTCGGCTAGTAGCCTGCTACATAATCATCCCTCGTTCACTCACACCCAATCAAATCATTCCCCTTCGCTATAAATTCTCCAAGCTTTCATTCCCTCGCTTCCGCTTTTGCGCATTCTTCGGAATCGCACGTCCGAAACACATCCTCGCCTGCCTTCCTCCGCGAGGACCAGATTCCTCAGCCTGCCTTACAACAACGGCTACCGCTATGGCTCAACACTCAGTCGGTCTGGACCTCTACAAGAGGCCGCAGCTTCCTATTTGAGGCCTTGCCCGCGCGCTCTTAGATCTTCTCATCGCGCTATCCGCCAAAGCTCGAGCCCCCGGCGCCCAGCAAAGGCCGAAGGCCTACTAGGCCTCCCAGCTCTCCAACAAGGCGAGCCCATTCTCGCTCTCCACCGCCCGCCAAACCCTACCACATCCCCGGCTTCCTCTTATGCTTCCGCCCACTCGTATTCCAGCAATGGACCATCATCACCCTGAGACAAGCCCTTGCAGCAGCGAAATTCCGTTCTTACGTAAAGCCAACCAAACCGAACTCATAAACATTATGAACACTTACCTTCTGGACGCCATTTCTCCAGTTACACCGCCGCCCAGGAAAAGATCCCACAAGTCAGCCATCTCCTCCACGCCTGCTCCGCACCTCTGCTCTCCGCCGTTCCGACCGCAAAGAGCTTCCACCTCCCACGATCCGGACACCGCCACGCCACCGATATCTTCTCAGCAGCCCACCGATTCTTACTGCTCATCCGCCAGCCATTCCTCGCCATCCGCCAGCCATCAGCTCTCCAGCCAGCCCGTACCATCAAGCGGGATCACCCCAGCCCAACTCCATCAAACGTTATCCGGATACTTCACCAGCTGGCCAGCTGCTTCACTCCCGCTTCGCAATCCACCCGCTACCAATACTAACATTTCTCTCTCTC
>JAUMHQ010000063.1:20257982-20268573 GCA_032361165.1 Enteromius paludinosus
TGTCCATGTACTGAACTGTTATTATTCAACCATGCCAAGGTAAATTCAGTTTTCCATTCTATGGCACCTTTAAAGATGCATTGATACTAGACTTTATGCATTTAGATCAGTCTTGCCAAGTCTGTGGCCAAAATATCTCGACTCCAATAACAATTTTACTGGAGGATACTCACTGAAAAATATGTATTTTACCCCCTGGAATGCCATTGTTATCAGGGAACCTCTCTCGAGAAGTGATTGAAACGTGAGAGTTTTGAGTAGCAATTGGGCAGGTTTTGTTGCGAAAACCTGGCAACTTTAATGTAGATATACTAGAAATAAGCTGATATTTTACCAAGATAACTCCATATTTAACCATTTTCAAAACTCTTAATTTTTTTCATTAGTCTCTATCAAACTGCAGCTAGGTTATTTAGTTAGTTACAAAAAATAACCAAAACCACAGCTAACACAATGAAACACAATAAAAACATGAGAACATAACAAAAACATTTTTGAAAATAAAAAAAAAGTTAAGAAAAAATAAGTATAAAAATAAAATAAATTTCTAATAATTTAGATAGCTAAACACATTGCATAGATAAATATGTAACGGCATAAACAATAATGTGTTAATGTTGTCATTGTAAATAAAAAAATAAAAAAATCACTTTTGGTAATTTAAATTAAACTTGTGAATTTCAAACTGAAATACATAAAAAAATGTAAGCTCATATCTGCTTTGTCTACAGCCGTTACCAGGGAAACCTCCGTTACGCGTGCTTAAAGCACCCCCTGCTGGCAGAGAATGAATTTGCATTTTTTATAAAAATGATGAAAAATGTATTTGTGGTCACTTAGACACCTAAACTACTTTGATCAGTAGACTATATTATTTTGAATTATTTTGATAGATAGATAGATAGATAGATAGATAGATAGATAGATAGATAAGTAGACCTTATTTATTAGAAACTGTGTTGTGCAATTTAGTCTTCAAAGCACTGATACTGGAGAGGAAGCACTGAATTCCTCCAGGAAACGCTGGATGTGTTTGATCACATCCTGTTTTAAATGAAAAAACACATTGAGAAGCTGCTAATTAAAGCAGTAGTGATCTGTGTCCGTGCTGAGGGATGAATTCAGACCAAAGGCCGGTGGGATAATTAAAGGCACGGCTGAACAAATGAGCCATATGTCAGACTGTTGTTCTCCTGTGGGAGATGCATTGTAGGAATTAATGTTGACCACTCAAGTTGCACGTCTGCTGAATAGGCCGGTTCTTATAATAACCCTGCCAGCGGTGCTGCCAAATCATTTCAGTGTATTCAGTACAGCCACTTCTGAAATATGATTATCTAAAACAGTTATTCTTCATCCAGGGAAAGTCAATCTTAATAACCTCTGCCTCAATAAATGATTAAATCATTTCTGAATTGTGTTTTTATTTTGAGCACCTACTGCAGATGAGCCCTGTGGACAGATCACGGAACCAAATGCACACAAACACACACACACTATAAGTCCTTTGCACAATTTGACATTGAAAATTTAACTGGAAATTAGGTGCTGGGCATCCGGCCAGAGGAGAACTGGCCCCAACTAAGCCTGGTTTCTCCCAAGCTTTTTTTTCTCCATTCTCTCACGGATGGGGTTTTGGTTCCTCGCTGCTGTCACCTCTGGCTTGCTTAGTTGGGGGCACCTAATTTCTAGTGATTATCGTCATTTTAATTACAGAGACCATCTCTGCATTTAATAAATAAATAGTTTAATCTCGTCATTATACATTACCACTCTATTCTCCTATTTCATAATGTTCAGTGCTTTGCTACAATCTGTATTGTTAAAAGCTCTATATAAATAAAAGTGATTGATTGATTGACTCTCCCCAGTGTCAAAGTATTTAAAAATAATTTTTAATAATAATATATCGAACAGATTTGAAAAATACAATAAAATAATATAATTGTAACGTCTGAGACAGAAGGCGTGCTGATTCATCTGCATACTACTTTATTCAAGTCGTCAAGTCACTTTTATTTATATAGTGTTTTTAACAATACAGATTGTAGCATGATGGTAATGTATAATGATGAGAATTAAACTTTATTTATCAAATGCAGAGATCATCTGCATCTGGAAATCAGGTGTCCCCAACTAAGCAAGCCAGAGGCAACAGCGGCAAGGAGCCAAAACTCCATCCATGAGAGAATGGGGAAAAAAACCTTGTGAGAACCAGGCTTAGTTGGGTCCGGTTCTCCTCTGGCCAGAAGCCCAGCACCTAATTTCCAGTTCAATTTTAAACACAAGTTAGATTGTGTTAGGACTTATAGTGTGTGTGTATGTGTGCGTGCATCTGGATCCGGCGATCTGTCCATGGAGCTCATCTAGGTGTTCCAATGAAGATCATCTCTTTGTGCTGGTACACCATCTGATCTGGATACGGACTGAGGAACAGAGTAAAAAGAGAGACAGACTAATATTAGCGTAGAGGCCATTCTTATTACGATATAACGAGTACATCATGTGTTAAGGGGAGTGTTCCCGGTTCCAGCTGATCTAATTAAGGCAGCATAACAATCCTTTAACATATTTGTTTTTTTTAATAAATGTGTATCAGCATGTTATGTGTAAGCCAGAGTAAAGAGATCTAGATTTAAACTGACAGAGTGTGCCCGCCTCCCGAACAGTATTAGGTAGATTGTTCCAGAGTTTGGGTTCCAGAGTTTGGGTGCTAAATAAGAAAAAGATCTGCCACCTGCAGTAGATTTTGATATTCTTGGTGTTATCAAATGGCCAGAGTTTTGAGAACCCAGCAGATGTGGAGAGCTATAATGTGATAAGAGCTCGCTCAAGTACTGAGGAGCTAAGCCATTCAGGACTTTATAAGTAATGAACAAGATTTTAAAATCTATACAATGATAGGGAGCCAGTGCAGTGTTGACAGAACCCGGCTAATATGCTCATACTACCTGGTCCTAGTAAGCACTCTAGCTGCTGCATTTTGAACCAACTGTAGTCTATTTATCAAGCGTGCAGAACAACCACCCAATAAAGCATTACAATAATCTAACCTCAAGGTCATAAACGCATGAATTAACATTTCTGCATTTGAGGTTGAAAGCATAGGACTATTAGACAATTTAGATGTGTTCTTGAGATGGAAAAATGCAGTTAGAGGTCAGAAGAGAATGGGCCGACTGATTCAAGCTGATAGAAGAGCAACTTTGACTGAAATAACCACTTGTTACAACCGAGGTATGCAGCAAAGCATTTGCGAAACCACAACATGCACAACCTTGAGGTGGATGGCCTACAACAGCAGAAGACCCCACTGGGTACCACTCATCGCCGCTACAAATAGGAAAAAGAGCCTTCAATTTGCACAAGCTCACCAAAATTAGACAGTTGAAGACTGGAAAAATTTACCCATCCTCTGATGGCTACTTCCAGCAGGATAATTCACCATGTCACAAAGCTCGAATCATTTCAAATTGGTTTCTTGAACATGACAATGAGTTCACTGTACTAAAATGGCCCCCACAGTCACCAGAGCTCAACACAATAGAGCATCTTTGTGATGTGGTGGAACGGTGCTTCGTGCCCTAGATGTGCATCCTACAAATCTCCATCAGCTGCAAGATGCTATCCTATCAATATGGGCCAACATTTCTAAAGAATTCTTTTAGCACCTTGTTGAATCAATGCCACGTAGAATAAAGGCAGTTTTGAAGGCGAAAGGGGGTCAAACACCGTATTAGTGTGGTGTTCCTAATAATCCTTTAGGTGAGTGTAGTCCGGGCTGGAGTGCCCTCTGGAGGCTTCTGAGGGCCACTCCAGTGCAACTCGTGACATAGTCCCTCCCCTAGGAGTGGATTCCAGACACTCCAGGACGGAGCAGACGGCGGAGACGCCCACCTGGGCGGAGCAGACGGCAGAGGAGGCCGGACTGCAAAAGAGAGCAGAGAGAGATTAATGGTGGCCTCTATGGCCGATATCGTACCTGTGCCTGGTTCGTAGCAGCTGGTCCCGCTACCCGGGGATGGTCCAGGTGAGAACTCAATGGCCCCTGGGACTGGTTCAGGGCAGAACGAAAGTTCAACGGCTTCCATGGCCGGTTCAGGGCAGGCCGATAGTTCAAAGGTGGCCTCCAAGGCCGGTACTGGGCAAGTCAACAGTTCGATGGCCTCTCTGGCCTGTTCAGGGTCGGGCGAGAGTTCCTGAACGGCCCTAACAGACAGACTCTGAGATTGTGCAGCCCAAATCAGGTTCATAGTGGCTTCCGGCGGATCGGGCCATGGTGAATCAGGTTCACAGGAGGGTCCTGGGGAGCAGTGTGCGGCCCACACACTTAGAATGGTAACCGCCATAATGGGAAGAAATTAGTGTGTTAACACATGCTAATAATTGTGCGTAAAAATTATTTAACGCCATTAATGCAGGGCAGAGCTTAGTGTTGGCAACCCCACGCATAACTGCTACTTCTGTCTTTTTTTTGTTCTTGACCAGAAGTGAATTTATTCAGTCGCAGAACATCTTTACATTTACATTTTAGTGTACATCAAAACAGAGATGCTTCAGACACGCGCTCCAGCTTCACTTCAGCGGCAGGCACGAATCAAGCAAGCACAGACACTACTGTGCTTGGAGTGCTGTATCCTGTATAATTTTATATCAAATCGTGAAAGAAAGTACGTGCATGCAATGTCGTGGTCAGTTACGGCATGAAGTTACCAAAAAGGTTATTAAAGCTGCCTTAAAACTGTGGATGTAATATGTAATATATGAGCTACAATAAGAATGCCTCTGAAATTTCCCTCATCTAACACATCCGATTCAACTCAATATTTCATTAGTAGAGACTGAAATGGGTCAGAAAAGATGATGAGAGTTGAGAGAAAATAAGACGCATATCAGATCAACGGCACATTCAGCAGTGACAACTCTTTAAAAAATAGTAGCCAAAACAACCTCATAACCAGCTGTTGTCTGCTCATCAAGAAATAAAGAACAAAGAGGAAATCAATATATTTTATATAGCTGTTACTATTTACCTGTATTTAGTTTAGAATTTACTATTTGATAACTTTATTCAGTTCTGTATATTTCTGCTGACAGGCCTAGCTAAATATAACATTTATTGTAATGGGTTTATATGAAGATTGTTTTAGGTTCACTTAAACCAGAATTAATTTTTAAAGTGTAATAAATATAAAAATTTGTAGTTCTTAATTATAATGTAATGTTTAATGGCTATAGTTAATAGTTAAATATTAGGGGAACTTTTGGTAACACTTTATAATAAAGACACGCTATAAATCATTAGTTAAGCATTAATAAATAGTTAGTTCATCCTTTATAAAGCATTGTTCCAACATTAATAGTCATTAGCAGTTTCTAAATACAGTTATAAATGCCTTGTTCTTGATTTATAAGCACATCTAAATGTACAAAGGAGATTTAAAGGGCCAGTTATCTTCCTAACAAAAAAAAAAAAAAACAAATAAAACAGAACTATTAATTTCAAGATGCAAAAAAATATAAAACTGCACAACTGTACACTTTATTTATTAATTTTTTCTATGAAACTGAAGGTTTGTTTTTCATTTATCAAGTGTACAGTGTACATATTTTTTTTAAATAATAATTTTTACAAATTATTTCTGTGTTTTGTATCCCTCTGCGTTTTGTTCATTTAACTTTTCTGTTAAATATATAAATATAAATGAGCCTTTACATCTGTTTTATAAATGCTTTACAAGCTATAAAAAGTACTCACTTTAGATGAGCTCACAAAAACACACGTCTGGCAACTACTAAATGCTTTACAACTACATGACATAATCATAAATTACAACAGAAACATGTGTTAAAAAAGCATTAATTAATACACTGAACAACTATGATCATGCGTCTAAATAATAAGATTTTTTAATGTAAATTTAAATAATTTATTAATCATTTACTTAGACTTTCTAAATTATCTTATTAAACACTGACAACTCCTAAATAACTGGTTTGTAAATAACGTAATAATAAAAAAAAAAATGATAAACTGATCATCAATAAAGTATGAATATACAGTTAGTAAACATTATATATATGCTCAAGAACAAGGCGTTTATAGATGCACTTGTAAAGTGTTTACTAACGCATGACAATGGTTTATAAACAATGAAATAAATGCTTACTAATGCTTAACTAATCATTCATAGTATGTAGTTATTATAAAGTGTTACCAAACTTTTTTATAGGGAAATCTGTATTACTTGGTATCAGTCCTTAGTCATAAAAAGATGCCATTAAACAAATGTTAAAAATATGTAGTTTGTACATTATTTTGAAGATTAACGTGAAATTATTACAGTATAAAAGTACATTTAAAGAACATTTTAAAACTTAATGCAAGGTGGGATTAATTACAATTAAATTCAGAAAACATGTACGATTATTATTTTTTTTGTAATTGATTGACAGCACAAATATATATATATATATATATATATATATATATATACGAACTTATACTTATATATAAGTATATGGACTAAATACTTAAAAGAAAAGAAATTAAAAGAAAACAAATCAATATTTTTCTGTCAGAGTTTCTATTTTTATAATAAAAATAAATAATAGTATGAATGATATTTATTTTTTTTCAAATACCTCCAGGAAAAGGAAGATTCTTCCGCTTCCGTCTACCAGCCTTGACTTTGTTGGGCACCAGTAAGCAGTCTCTCCCTCAGGATGACCCAGATTCAGTGATGGTGGACTCTCCCTGGGTCAGTGACGACTCTGCGGCTGTGATGGAAGTCCGATCACCCACCAAGGATGGTTCAAGTCCAGCGGATCCCAACGACACACGGGCGCTCATCAGCTCCAGCCCTCACTCGTCACCGCCCGACCACTCGTCGCCAAAACAGCCCTGGGTCCAGCCCAGTCCATCTCAAGCACAGTCCAGCACCTGCCTGGCCCAGTCCCTGTCCAGAGATAGCATGTGCAGCAGGAGACGGGCCTCCTCCGTTCACGACATTGAAGGACTGAGCGCCAACTCCAAACGCCTGTTTACAGACATACACACAAGTGAAGGTGAGCAATAAAAGGTCTCAGGGTTCCTTGAAGATACGAGGCACTGCATCGAAACGGTATGGGAACACCTCCAGCGTGGCCATGCTCTGAATCTGCTGTATAATCTGTCCAACGGATGGCAAAACATCATAGGCAAATTATTTCACAGGGAGTGTGGCAAAAAGACACAGTGTCTTGTTCCTTCAAGAAACTGGGGATACTGGCGTAACCCTTCCTTTTCAGGAACTCGAACTGCGGGTGCCCCCTGCCTGAGAGAGGAGATCCTTTCTGACCGGAATCTCCAATGAGAGCCATCAAGGAAGAAAAAGAGGTCAGAGAACCATACTCGGGTGTCTCAAAAACCTCAGTCGAGAGACTGGGAGGCTATGAGTTGCACCCCCTCAGAGGCCATACCCAGAGTTTCCATAACTGTGCATGACCTCCCTGGTGGTTTAATAAGAGACCACCACTGTGGTGCACCTACACGTGATGATTTCTCAGGTCTGGGAGAAAATGTCCAGGCAGTTGCTGTGCCATGGGAGATAGTATGCACTCCACAGACCATAGGGCGAGCGGCCACTCATGACCCACACCAGTGAAGGACGCATCCGTGATCAGCATTACACGGTGACACAGAGTTCCGAACACTGGGCCCAAACTTAGAAACCCAGGGTTCCTTCAAATAACCAGGGCTCGCACAGAGCGTCGGGAGCCCTAATCACATGAAGGGGATTTCCCCTCTGGGAATACCTTTTGGATTTGAGCCACCAATATAGGGGTCTCATGTACAGCAGACTAGCGGAGCAACGCTGTACGTGACTGCCATAAGACCCAGCAGTCTCTGCTTGTCAGCGAGTGACCGTCCTTCTTGCACACTTGCGACTGCGGTGAGAATTGACTAATTCGCCCTAGCATCGTAGTCGAATCACACACCACACTTAGACAAGTGGTTCTCAGAGCCAGAGAATGCACACTTTCCTTGGCGTTCAGTCTTAACCCCAAACATTTAATGTGAGCAAGGATGACATCTCAATGCCTGACCACCTTGCTCTGTGACTGAGATAGAATTAGCCAGTCGTTGATGTAGTTTAGGACGCAAAATGCCCTGAAGCTACAACGGAGCTAGGGCTACCTTTTTAAATGTATGGGGTGAGAGTGCCAGACCAAAGGAAAGAACCCGATATTGGTAAGCTTCGCCCCCGAAAGCAAACCCCAGGAACTCCCTGTGGGAAGGATGGATAGAACACGTGGAAGTATGCATTCTTCAGATCTATCGTGACAAACCAGTCCTCGGACCTGATTTGTAGCACAACTTGTTTCAGCGTGAGCATCCTGAACTTCAGCTGACTGACTGAGCAGTTCAGTTGCCTGAGATCTAAAAATGGGCCTCAGCCCTCCATTCTTCTTTGAAACTATGAAGTGCCAGCTGTAGAACCCGGACTGCTCTACGTGAGGAATGCCACCTCGATGGCCTCCTACGTCAAGAGAGTTTCTGCTTCACGCTCCGTGACCAAAGCCTGCTTGGGGCCCACCAGAGCGGGCGTTGCCACTGAAGCAACTCAAACAGGGTTCGAAAACCCCTCTCTACAGTCTGCAGGACCCATTGAGACATATTTGGCAGTAGATTCCATTGCTGCTACATAGTCTACTAAGGGAACCAGCCTCTCAAAGGGTGGCCTCTGATGTTAAAGGTGGTTGGCACCCCATGTGTCTGCTGATGTCGAAACGTCACCAAGCAGAAACAAAGGCACGCAATCAACCTAATTCAGCAGGTCTTTCTGGCATGCCTGTAACACACTAGTAGTGTGCAAACACATACCAGCATGACCTGCTGCAGAGTACCCATACCCCAAAACGTCTGTGCATGACGTAACGTCATAAGCGTCCATTCAACCCCTTGGCTATGCCTTACTCCTCATACCGAGCAACTGGGATATCAGTGAACCCTGCAAGTGCAGCTTGGGGCTACAAATAAGGGAAACGCTGGTGAAGGCTATTTCCCCTCGAGAACACAGCAGATTCAGAGCATGGTCAAGTTGGAGGCATTTCCATTGCGTTTCGAAGCAGTTCGAGTTCCTGAAAAGGAACTTACTTTATATTATAAGTAAAATTTTATTTTCTTCTACCTTTACTTTTTACTGCTTAAAGGCTCTTTTAATTTTTTTTTTTCTTTATTTGTAATATATTTTTTGTGATATTTTTCTTTTACACATCAAAATAAAAAAAGTACCAAAACCTAAGATTGTTTTGGTTAAATATATTTATTATCTTTATTTATTATATTTATTATACAACACAAGGGTTTTCTAAGACATATCTGGTTATTATCCAGATTCTTAACTGTATGAATATTAAACGGTTCTGTTACTTGTGGATCTCTGAAGCCATGTTCTTTACCGTAATATAAACCTTGTTTGAATTATAAACTTCATTTAACTCAACCGTCATAATGAGCATTAGTTTCTGCATTATTTGCACAATTAATGTTGACAGGAATGTATAATTTTCCAGTGTAGTGATTTCATTGCGTCCAGTTCAGTCATTGAGTCCAGTTCAGTCTGCAGGACGATATGAAATAAATAATTATTTAAAAATACTAATATATATATATATATATATATGGGTCAAAGACATCAGGATTATTTGTATAGAAAGAACATTTCATTTATGTAAAGTGTCTACTTTTAAGGTTTCAGATAAGTTACAATTTGGTTATACTAAAAAGTTGGAAAACTAAAATTTGGTTGACATAATGTTACATTGTCAGTTTAGCATAATATGTAAATTTAACATGCTCATTCTGTACATAATAAAATATATATTAAAAGAATAACATAAATCACGTTTAACATAGATCATGTATCTTTGCTCATACAGACTTCAGATCAGAGCATCATCAGAGTGTCCAGGACATCATGCCTTGTCGTGATTATCCATTTTCAGCCTGATTTCTCATCTCAGCTGTTATTGATGTCTTGATTAGATCATACAACACATTTTCTGCTCTTTCAATAACGCTGTAGTCTGGACCTTCCTGCGTTGAGGTGGATTCAGACTTGTACAGGCAGTGCTCTTCACGTCTCATTGACCGGGACAGCAGATCAATGCTGCATGCCGGATGAATTCCATCAGCAGTTAACCAGTTCTAGAGGGCATTTCTCTAATCAGAGTTTGAGTTAAAGCTGTATGCCAAGAGATTGCTATTTATCACTTTTCTATAACATTGCACATGATTTGAGTGGATTGCTAATGGATGCTTCCAGAACTTGCTTCAAGCATGGACGATGATGGCAAGATTGAAATGCATAAAAAAAAATAATTCTGATTCTTTCAGTAAAATCTCACATCTATATTTTTAGTGATGGTATTTTAATCAACACTGACAACACTTATTCAACACTTTCAATCGAGTTTCAATCTAATGGTTTATTAGGCTTAGAGCAAACACTGTTCCTTTTCAGGAACGAGACACTGCGTTGGAACAACGGTTTGGGAACGCCTCGGCGTGAACACGCATCTGAAACAGCTGTGAATCTAATCAATT
>JAUMHQ010000063.1:20289625-20299773 GCA_032361165.1 Enteromius paludinosus
ATAAACGCATGAACTAACATTTCTGCATTTGAGGTTGAAAGCATAGGACGCAATTTAGATATGTTCTTGAGATGGAATTGTGACACTGAGACTCAGTTTTGTCTGTCTTTGCTTGCTGGTTGCAAAGGCTGAGCCATTTTTAGAAAAACAGCCAGCCTGCAGGATCTGCCGACAGCCGGAATCTTTCCTGTCGCCAACAGGAGAGAGCATGAACTCCACAGGAACTCTTTTGTCTTGCTTGTCTCTTCAGGACTTGAAGGTGAGGCTCCGAAACTAAAATCTGAACGCCGCACCAGCCGCCGTTTCTACTTATGCTGTCATCAGCTGCAGCTGGATGCGATCAGCGCATGCAAATTTTCATTGGCCTTTTTAATAAGGCTTGGAGGTGATTGGTCTCTCATGCGATTTCCCATATTTAAATCGTAGTGAAAAGACTGAAGGGGAACCCTGATATATATATATATATATATAGAGAGAGAGAGAGAGAGAGAGAAATGATAAACAAATAAATACAAAATTTCCCCAGAAATTATTTTTAAAACCTTATTTTAATTTAACTAGTTCCCAAAAAACATTCCTCATTAACTATGCAACATATGCAACATTAACTATGCTCATAACTAGCAACCAAAACTGAAATAAAAGATTATATATAGACATATAAAACAATAATAACAATGACAAAAACACACAATAAAATAGAACTTTAACAAATATTAAAATAAATGTAAAAATAAAAAACAATCAATGAAAATTGTTATCTCATTGATAAGTAAAAGCACTAAAATTCATGTTTTCAAGTCTTTTTCTCTGAAGGTTAAAGGTTAAAAAATGCATTACATTTGATTAAAGCAGGACATAATTGGTTGCTTTTAAGGATGCATTAAAATTAATAATGCACAACACTAAAGTACACATGCAAAATGTTCATCATCACCAGTGAACAATGCAATTAATCCCTCTTTTACAGGATGCTGACTTTTTGTCCATGACAAAGATCCATCCAAACCCCAAAGACTCTCTGTCAGCACTGGTCCTTACAGACTCCAGCGGGACACAGCCCTCACAGGACTCCAGCTCCATGTACCGCTTCACAAACAGCCAGACACTTCCTCTGACACGCCAGCAGTCTAGATCCCTGCTTCCAGACACCACGGCCATTCCGGAGCTCAACAGACCACCATCTGATCCAGGACTGCACTGACCAGGATATCCCACAGCTCTTTCACACCTACTTGGAGGCATAAAATTTAAAAACAGGCATTGGCCAAAACTTCGATATTAATGCAACTTAAGCTTTACTGTTGGTTCTTACCTGTACATTTGATTCCTCTTCCTTCTATGCTCCTCGATGCTGTCGTGGAAGATCTTGAATGGATTCCTGGACAACACTTCCATTTTCAGGAAGTCAAAGATATTTCTTGGAACGTCTTGGATACTTTTCCACATATATGTGATCTGCACACTTTTACACCGGTTTAAGACTCAGGATGGTGGTTAATATAACATAATGGCAGATATAATTATTTCTTCTTATTATTCTAAATTATAATAATGACATTTTACACTTCCAGCTGCAGAACCCTATGGATTAATATACTGTACGATGTGGTCCAGAAATACATTTTGATTTTATTTTATTTATTTTCTTTTTTTGCATTTAAAGAGTTTTAACACAACACAGACCTCCGTGGCTCTCTCTGACTGTCATCAGCGGGTACCTTCGCCGGAATATTAAGTTCCTATCCGGACCTATTTGACCTGTGGTACCGCTTTATTTCCGCGCCAGGTGTCGTTCGTTTCTAGCGCTATTTAAGCGGCACGGATTCAGTGCATTCAGTGCATCACGTCATTAACTGCTGAATTTAGATCTGCTCTCGCGCTTTTACTGGCGTAGAGCGCTTGTCATATAATCACAAATATGACGTGTTTTCAATCATATACTGCTAATTGTAGGTTTCATACAATTAAAAACACGTAAGTACTAGCAAAACCATACATTTATAGTTTATAATATAGCCTACACGCCGGTGTCTATAGAAACGGCAATAATGATCCTTACAAATATAATCTGACGACATATTTTATTAATGGCATATACAGATCGTGTAGGTTACTATAAAGTTTACTCTTCCCTTCTCCCTGTTTAAGGGAGACTTACTTTAACGTGTTTTGGTAGGAGAGGATGAATTTACATGTTGTAATTCCCCACAGCTCAGATTCGATTGCCTCTGATCCCCCCCAAACTCTCGGTGATGTTGGCTAGAACAAAACTTCGCGACTAGTTGCGATCTCCGTGCCGCTTAAATAGCGCTAGAAACGAGCGACACCTGGCGCGGAAATCAAGCGGTACCACAGGTCAAATGGGTCCGGGTAGAAACTTAATATTCCGGCGAAGGTTCCCGCTGATGACGGTCGGACAGAGCCACGAAGGTCTGTGTTGTGACATAAACAGTATGTTATCCAAAATATTTTACATAAATAAAAAAAAAACACATTCATTTTACAAAAATATAATTTCAGTTGATGACATAATGAAAAAAACTGCAAACATATTTATTACAATTAAATAAATAAATGTTGATTTTTATTCATTCAGTCCATTTTATTTTCATGCTTCATATGTAAATTTAGAGAATGGAATTTTAATTTTTAAAGCAATTAGAATTTTGGACCCCAGTAGTAAAAGTTATTTTTTTATTTAGAATTGTTTTTATTTTTGTTATTTTATTACATAGCCTATATTTAAATATTTAATACATTTAATATTATATTTATCTGTATTATTGTCAAATTTAGTAAAATTTTCACTAGAATTAAACATTGTTACAAAAAGTTAATTTGAACGGGTTAATTAACGGGTTGCATGTGTACTGCAACATATTGGGAAGCAGGTTTACTGTATGTCTGCATGTTTTTGAGCTAATCACTAAATGCACTCCTTTCTAATTGACTAGGTTTATTTGCACATGGTCATGCTAGCTTAAACCAAACTCTGCACGACATGAAACAATGACACTAAGCGTCTTCTTTGCAAGCACTGGCGTCTACGACGGACACATTTGTAATAATAAAAATATGGAATACATACATACTTTTTAGTCCAGCAAAACTGTATTTAAACTGGAGTCCCAAATGTGAGAAATAATAAAACACTCAAACAGATGCACAGAAAAAATCTTAGCAGAGCACAAACACAACAAGCATTCATGTATGATGTCAGTCACTGCTCATTTTTGCCATACGCCACTGTTTGCAAAGCACATGTTAGTATCTTATGTAGCTACAGTATGAATATATATGCATATTACAATATATATCAAGTTTATAAAATGTTGGCTTCATTCAAAATCTTCTTACAACAAAATCACTTTGTTTTCCAAATATTTAGTCTAGAGAAGTTTCCGTCACAAATCCTGCTAGCAATAATGATAAAACACTGGATCTTTACAGTCATTCTCGTCTAAAGGGTTGATTTGCTGATTTGTGTAACAAAAGATTGTAATATTTACTGCTTAACATCATCTGAGGGGATGTTTTTCATCTATTTTATTTTTCTGTAATATAAGTTTATACCTAAAATATATATATTTAAACCCAGCAATATACTGGAGGTTTTTTTTAAGTGCAATAAACATTTTTGTCAATTACTTTTTCGAGATTTTGCAGCTTGATTTCAAATTTACTGCTTTGATTTGATCTATTTTATTTATGTTTATTTTTATGTCAATGCAAAACATTGGATTTTGGATTAGAAGCAAAGTAAATTGCACAGAAACACGTAAAATTAAAATCATCACATGCAAACAAATATAAAGTCTGCAGATAAGTGCATTCAATTTCACTGGAACATTACTCATTTCTGCACTTTATTTTAAAATACTTCAAGCCCTTATAATAAATATTACCAACTTAAATGCGTGAGTGTATATGTATGCCTCTTTATCTTTAATTTACTAATTTATTTTTTATGTGTGGCGTTTTGCTGCATAACAATCATTGAAAACAAACAAAAGCAGAGGTGGCATATATATTTATTTTTAATTTTTTGGACATATTTAAAAACTGTTATTAAAACTGCAAACGTTTGCACGCAACACTTTCACTTTTTTTCCCAGTGTTTCACTTGGACTGACATGTTTTTTATAGTTTGCACTGTATAGTTTGTACACCGCAATACTCTACATTTGTTTTGAATGTGTCTGTTATTTAAAGATTTATTATTTTATATATATATATATATATATATATGATGCATTATTTACTTTAGGCGATGACTTTTGACTAACTGTATAAACAAGTATATAAATAAAAGGAATGCATATCAGTTTTCCACTTGTGAATTATGTTTTAAAATGGTGCAAATTTATGAAGCTAAGCAAATCCCTGCTTGTTCTAATTGCCTTTATCCTCTGCGAACTGGAGAGAAAAAAAAACCTGGTGTAGAAACAATTTTCACTGTTTTCACAGTTAATCACCTACATAATTAACAGCAAAAAGTGTTTTCATGTAAAACATACTCCAGTACTCTTTTTATAAATTTTTTATGACTACAAGAATGGCAAATTAAAGTATTTCACGAGTTTGCACTTCCTCAGTGATAATAATAATAAGCATTTTTGCGTGCTGTTGGGGGCGAGCCGGGAGCTCGAAACCCTGCGTGCCCCCCTTGGAAGGAGCGAACGGCGGAGAGGGGGAGGCGGTGGGAATGCAAAGAACGAAATGCGGGAGGTAAGGAAACTGGTTTATTTATAGTGGAAAGATAGGGATTGGATTGGATTGGATTACGATGAAGGCGGTACTGATTGATAAAATGGTGCCATCTGTATTAACTTCGTACGCACTTCCTCCCGAAATTGGTTTGCAACTACATATAGTGTACTTAAAAAAAAAAAAAAAAAACATTTCTTCTACTATTTCAGATTCAGTCACATTAGGCTATTATATTATAATTATTATTATGATTAATAAAAAACAGTGTCTTCTATCAGAGCATGTATCCGAAAATAGCTTTTTAAAGAAGCAGAATTAAACTTTGAATGAGCAAGTAAAGACTGACATTGAGATTTCTTGTAAAGTGTATTGCAGTAATCTTTGTTGCGTTTACAACTTTTAATGTTTTTAAGTCTATACTGATTAATGTTTTTAAATGAAACAAGTTTCTGCATTATAATCTTCCAAAATAATTACATACTATATTATAAATGTAGGAAGGGTTTGCTTAACTGTTTGGCATAATGCATTCTGTCTCCATCTAGTGTTTATTTGTTATTTTAAATTGCAGAAAAGTGTTTGTGTACATATTTTTTTGACAGCAAAGCTGTAATTCTATCAATAAATGTATTTCGATGCATATATTATGGTTTACCTTTATTTTTTGGCTCTATACTATATAATGTTAGCTACGCGTCGCATATCTGACTGATTACGTTTGAAAACCAAGACGAGAAACGAAACCGAAACTAAACAGGCTCGGGAAATTGATCACGGGTCCGTCGGCTCTAAAATAGGGGGATCGACTCCGACGGAACTTCTAAGTTAAGAGCGATATCTTATCAACATGAGCTGCGATCAGGACGCGGAGACGCGTCACATTCTAGACTGTTTCAGAGACAGACTGAAGCGACTCATTCAGGTCGAGCCGCTTCTGGATCTGTTGCATTTCCTCGAACAGGACCTAAAGGACCGGATTAAAGCCAAATTTCGCGAGGAGGGGAACATAAGCGCCTCGGCACTTCTGATAGACAAGATTATTCATTCTAAAAACTACGAGCAGGGATGGTCGAGAGAGCTGGTCACCGCGCTGGAGACCGTCGGCTGCAAACACGCCGCGAAGTACGTGTTGAACAGCCCTCCGGAGCCCACGGAGGAGACCGAGAACGACAGCTGCGTGCGGCTGATCGACCTCCTGAAGCTGACGCTCTTCAACATGAAGACCGCAGACGTGTGCTTACAATGCCGAATGCTCGGGCTCCTGACGCAAGAGGACCAGGAGAATGTTAGTACATCGGATTATTGGGGCCCAGACGGGGGGACAGGTGGTCAAAAGCAACAACAACAACAACAAAACCTTAACCAAAAAAAACAATGGTCTGATTTTTTCGAAAGTTAAATAAATAAGCTTCCCATTAAGATCCAAATCCTAAAAATGTAATTACTGAGAAAGTCGCCTTTAAAGTTGTCCAAATAGTTTTTGACGATACAAATGTATAATCAAAAATGTAGGTGTCGCATATTTACGGTAAAAAAAAAAAATAAAAAAAAAATAATAATAATAATGAAACGTGATCGTTACTCATAAGTTCCCAATGAGTTTTGGCATAAGAGAAAAATCCATAATTTTGACCCATGCAGTGCATTTTTTTGGCTATTGCCATTTGCTACAAATATAACTGTGCTACTTATGACTAGTTTTGTAGTTTGTGAATTCCTGCATTAGAGCTAGAGATTCAACGATAAAACAATCGATAGATACATAGACAGATACATACTCTTGGATCCGCAGAGGGCGCTATAAACCAAACAAAAACAGATGTATGAATTTTTTTATTTGTGGATTTCAGATACTGGTACTAGATGACGTACTAGATGAAGTAGTGATATATTTAGTAGTGATATACTAAATTGCAATATAACAACAATAATGATTATTTATATATAATTTATATTCATATATATATACACATATAATACTATTAATCATATTATTAATCAGTATTAATAAATGCATCTTATTTAATATATTACTAATACTAGTAACAAATAATATATTGTTATACAGTGCATGTAATATACTGAATTTATATGTATAATATTTACATATAGTAATTTATATCTATATAATATTAATAAAGTATCATGCATTAATAAATATTATAATTAAAGGTAATGTGTCTAAGCTTGAACAAAGATTACAGGAATAGAGGATTCAATCAAAGTTAAGAATTCAAAATTGTCTGCATGCCTCTTTGTCATTTTGTTTCTCTAGTGTGCGTCAGCATTGTTCTATTGATTCTTCCCTCTTGTCATTCATACACAAATTACTTGTTCATTATGACTCCGGCAGATTATGAAACTAACTGAGAATCAGGGAAACATAGGTGGTGCTCGGCTGCTCCTCAAAAGGCTGGTGAAAAATGAAGCGGGCTGGTTTTCCAAGTTCCTTCAGGCTCTGGAGGAGACGGAGCACCATGAGCTGGTGCGAGAGCTGCGGGGAGAGCCGTGTAATGAGGATGGTAAGGAGTTTCTCAAGCTGCCACAGGCTCTATTAGAAAAACAGTAAAGCAGCAGAAGTCAAACATCGCTCTGTTGTGGGGCACTAACTACTGGGGCACTAACAATGGGAAGACCACTTAATTTCACTTCCTTAAAGTTCCTTTTTGGTACTTTTGCAAAGTAATTTGACACACCTTAAAGGATTATTTCACCCCAAAATGAAAATTCTGTCATTAATTACTCACCCTCATGTCCTTCCATGTGGCATCCATGGCTCATACCTTCTTCTCTCTTGATTTACCTTTTTTTTTTTTTTTTTTGCTATATGTGCACCTTTTCCCCCTGAACGTAAACACACTGATATGTCAAATACGCTCTTAGTTACTGTCCAAAATGGAGGAAGACATAGCTCAGGAGAGAAGAATGGTTGAGTAAATAATGTTATTTTTTTATTTCTTGGCACAAAGAAAGCATTGCAAAACTGAAGTTGAGCTACAGTACTGATGTCACTGTACCGATGTATTCACCACGTTCCTGGACATGTGTCATTTCAGTTGTTTTGCTTAAATATCTTAATTTGTGTTTCAAAGATGAATAAAGATCTTATGGGTTATGGGTAAACTAACCCTTTAAATTCTCATGTATTTTTTGTAAATTCTGTAGCATTTGAAAAAGAAATAAAAATTAGAAACTACTTTATTTTAGCAAGGGTGCACTAAATTAATCAAAAGTGAAAGGGAGATAAATGCTGTTCCCGTTCAGTCGAGTCACTCCGACGTTGAGAGACCAATTGCCTTTGAGCTTTGTCAAAAGGCCAATGAACATTGGTGTGCACTGAAAGACCTATCACTGAGTGCCGCGAAGGTCCTTCTTGGGCAATCCGGTAAAAAAGAGCAATTTCTCATGGTTGGATTGGAGGTGTCCATGGTGCCCCCATCTGATCCTTTGATGTTGGATGATTGGTTTCTGGGGTTAGGGACCGCGGCATTCCCACATATGGTTTGGATTCAACCATAGTTGCTTGACAGATATTCAGTGTATTATGCATAAGGTGTGTTCCTGTGGATTTACCGGCGTATACCTGTGTATGTTTCAGAGGCCATGTCAGTTGAGACTATTGAGGAGGCTGAACAGTCAGGCTCGGCTGCTGTAATGGAGCCCTTTCTCCCTCCTGTTCTCTCAGCAAGCAACTCTGGACATCTGGACAGTTGCGGTCTGAGTGCATGTGCTGATAATGAAGGTGAATATCTGAAGCTTGCTCTTTCACAAGTCATACTACACTTAGGCAAACAGACAATCCTGCCCTAAACATAAGTATATGTTATTATTTGTATTATTGGACTAATTGATCTATCTGGAAAAACATCAAAGCCTGGAGAAACACATGCAATGCAAAATGTGCAATTCAAATACAATGCAATGCAAATACAGTGTTTTAATTTTTGTGTGGCTAAAGCCAAAGCAACAGCAGCACATATTTTCACTTACAGAGGTCGACATGTACAAAGAAGGAAAGGAGGAAGATCTCACAGAGGATGATGATCCATCAGGTACAGTTACTTGACTTCCATGCATCTGCAAATCATTCAGAAGTCACTAGTCCTCATTGTTGCAAACCAGTCAATTAGTTCACTGTAAAAACTGCATAAAAGCATTGGTTAAATTACACATTTTCTGTAGGATACAGTAGTTTCTAGTTATTCCCAGCTCTGAATTAATTTATCTCTAAAACATATATTTAAAAATAGTTATCCAGGAGGGTTGCGTGCCATTCACTCAGATTTAAATTAAGAATCGGCTTTTCAATTCAATTTCTGAGTATCAAATAAACATCAAAACAGTATGGAAAATTGCCGTTAATTACTATACTTTTTGCATTAAATTTAGAAAATGTATTAAATTAAAATAAAATAAAAAATTATAATAAATAATAAAATTAAAGTAAGTACAGAAAAAGTAACAAATAAGTAAGCTGAATTATTATTTTTTTTTTTAAATAAAAGTGTATTCAAAGTAAAGGTTAAAGAAATAAAAGTTAGTCAACTAAAAAATAATAAACAAATGCATACATGTTAATGTCTGCAATAGACCAACATGAAGCAAGCTTTCAGCTCAGTTCAAATACACGCTATAACCAGTGCCTACATGAAGTTTGCTTAAGACATTAACCAGTGATGAGGAACATCTGGAAATCCACTGTTCAAAAAGTGAATTAAGCCTTATTTAACAGCATTATGAATATTAACCCTGATTTCATAGTGTTCAAGTCCTTTAGTTGTACATTCAATCGTTTGGTCCAGTTCATTGTCTTAAAGGAAAAAAGCACTATCTTTAAACTATTTGACATTTTAGCATAACTATTAATTATTTTGTACAATGCATCTAATGATCCATAATCCAGCCTTTGCTTGAGAAATGTTCCTGCAAGCAATTATCTGTCAGGAAATTATTTTCCTGTGTTATTATTATATAACATATGGAAAAGAATGGCTTAGTTGTGTTCAGAGGTCAGATTCTTTGTGGTTTTGTTAGAGCTCCACATGTGATACTTTCCCCTCGACAGCAAAAAGTTGCCTGTCCCGTCTCCTCAATAAAGTGCTAAATCATTGTCACATCCAAGGAATATTTCCACTCGGATTTCTGCAAAGACGCCTTTTCCAGACCAAGCCCTGCTGCTAACATGAGGCTATGTCTGAGTGCATACTGAAGTGATCAAGAATGGGTCGTCATGGTGTGCAAGAGAAAGAGGACGTGTGTTTGAAATGAGGAAAGATGCATTTGTCAAGTCAAGTCAAGTCACTTTTTATTTTTATAGCGCTTTTAACAATACAGATTGTAGCAAAGCACTGAACATTCTCAAATAGAAGAACAGAGTGATGGTAATGTATAATGACGAGAATTAAACTTTATTTATCAAATGCAGAGACGGTCTC
>JAUMHQ010000063.1:20309496-20326126 GCA_032361165.1 Enteromius paludinosus
GAAAATACAGTCGTTCATTGTTAGTTCATGTTAGTTCACGGTGCATTAACTAATGTTACCAAATATAACTTGTGATTTTAAAAATGCATTAATAAATACTGAATTTAACAGTAACTACGATAAAAAAAAATGCTGTAGTAGTATTGTTCATTTTTAGTTCAGGTTTACAAATGTTGTAACGATGACTCAGAGACATACGGATCCATTCGCAAGGCTTTATTAAGGATAGTTAACAAGCAAGGGTAAACAAAAGTAAACAGGAACAGTGTGGATAATCCAATAGACAGTTCAATACCCAGGCAACAGTCGCAATGGCTGGCAGCAGGAATCAGAGACGAGGTAAACAGTCCGGGGTCATACACAGGAAAGCCAACACAGGAGAAAACACTCAGAATTACAACCATAAGGAACGATAAGACTTTGCGATGACTGAGAGAAAGTCTGCGCCTTAAATAGTCGGCATAATGACTGAATGAATGAGCAACACCTGTAGCGGAACTCGCCGAGGTGCATGGGTAAACTAGAACTCAGGCAAAGGTTCCCACTGTAGCTGTTCGGAGAGGGCCACAGAGGCGCTGTCAGTGATAGAGCCCCTCCCCTGCGATCGGCTCCCAACGCGAGCCACTCCTCGGCAACGAGGTCTTCCAAAGGGACGAGGGGCCAGTCTTTCCAGTCATCCAGATGTTAGGCTGATGTTTACATTTAACTGAGACCAGAGGGCTTTCCACACTCGGGAGGTAAATTGAGGTCCCCCATCAGACACGATGTCCTGGATACCGGGGTGGCCCGCACTGGGGTTCTCATGGATCAAGGTGAGAAGACATTACCGTAGTGAAGCAGGTACGTAGGTCAGTCCGTGAGGACACTCTGGGGTTAGAATGAGAAACGGGGTGGTGGAACCCTCCAGCCAATGTCTCCACTCTTCATGGCCAGAAGCTCTCTGTCTCCGACACGGTAATTGCACTCAGCTGAATTGAGTTTTTGAGAGAAGTATGCACAAGGGTACAATTTAGCTGGTGTTCCATGGTGCTGGGAGAGAATGGCTCCAATGCCAGTGTTGGAGGCATCTACCTCCACTGTAAACTGTCGATCAGGATCAGGATGCCTCAAAATGGGTGCAGAGGTGAAATGGGCCTTAGGATCCTGGAAAGCTTTTTCACTGGAGGAGGTCCATGCCAGTCTGTTTAAACCTTTGCGAGTTAGTGAAGTCAGAGGGGCAACAATTTTGCTGAAGCCGTGGATGAACCTTCGATAGAAATTAGCGAAGCCCAGAAAGCGCTGCAGGTCCTTGATGGTCTGGGGACGAGGCCACTGTAAGACTTTGGAGACTTTATGATCGTCCATGGCGACACCCTCAGAAGAAATTATGTAACCAAGAAAGGAGACTGTTGGAAGATGAAACTCACACTTTGGTAGTTTTGCGTAAAGTTGGTGCTGGATAAGTCTCTGAAGCACTGCTCATACATGTTGGATGTGGTCTTGGAGGTTCTCAGAGTAAACTAAGATGTCGTCAATGTAAACGATTACAAACTTATTCAACACGTCCCAGAAAATGTCATTAATCAAGGCTTGAAAAACAGAAGGGCTACTGGACAGTTTGAAGGGCATCACCAAATACTCGTAATGCCCAGTGGTCGTGGAGAAAGCAGTCTTCAACTCATCCCCCACCCGGACAGTCCACGTCACAGTGTGGAGGAAGTTGAGTGGCCCTGACCTTGCTGAATTCCAGGTTGAGATCAGGATAGGCCTCGGGAAGGGTTTCCAGTGACTCCAGTGCGAGTCTCAGGTGCTGTGTCTGGAGTGGCGGGGTGGTTCCTTTGAGAATAGCTGAGGCACCTCTGTTGGCAAGTCTACGACCATTGAGAGATCTCTTGTTCCTTCCAGGATATCTGGGGGTCGCGAAGTGTGACCCAGGGGTGTCCGAGGATAATGGTGTGGTTAGGTGACTGTGCAGGGAACTGGTGATTAGGTTTAGTGTCTCTGTGGTGTGATGGATTCTCAAAGCTCCTAATGGTCGCCCATCGAGGGCTGCCACCGCCATGGGGGGTGTACATGGAATGAGAGATATATGTTGGTGGTTAGGAAAATCCTGGTACATGAAATTTCCAGCAGCACCAGAATCGACAAATGCTTTAGTTTTAACATGGCGATTCTGAATCATGAGACGTACATCAAGCAGTAAAGAAGAGGACAATGGAGTGAGGCTTAATTTGTAGTGGAATCAGAGACGAGTTAAATAGTCCGGGGTCATACACTGGAAAGCGAAAACAGGAGAAAACGCTTAGAATTACAACCATAAGGAACGATAAGACTTCGCAATGACTGAGAGAAAGTCCGCGCCCTAAATAGGTGGCATAATTACTGAATGAATGAGCAACACATGTAGCGGAACTCGCTGAGGTGCTTTGGGTAAATAAGGTCCAGGTGAAAACTAGAACTCAGGCAAAAGTTCCCGCTGCAGCCGTTCGGAGAGGGCCACAGAGGCGCTATCAGTGACAAATGTACTTATGAACATTATTGTAAAGTGTAAAAAAAAAGGCTTTAAACTTTCTGTTCCTCTTGAAAAAAAAAATGTATCACCATTTCCACAAAATTCTGAAGCAGCAAAACTTTTCAACATTTATAATGACATTAGAATGATTTCTGAAGGATCATGTGACACCGAAGACTGGAGTAATTATGCAGAAAAACTGACCTTTGATCACAGGATGTTTTTGTTAAATATAAATAGAATTGGTGATCATAAAAGACTTAAAAAACATTGAAACTTTACAGTAAAGTCTTGTTCGCTAACGATGACAATGTTTATTAAACTTAGTTAATGTTAGTTAATAAAATTTCATAAAATGGTAATGTTAGTGCATTAACTAATATACTTGTAAATTTTCATATTAATATTAAAAGATTACAAGTATAGTTGCTGTACAAGTATAGTTAGTTTCAATACTACAAGAACATAAGAGTTTACAAAAGAATACACTACACAGACATTGCTCAGATTTTTCAGATCTGCGTGAATCTGTTGTTATGGGAATTACATTAATATAGTCTGGTGGTGTATGATCCTCAGTCATATAGTGTATGATGGCCAATTTTTTCCTCTGTATTCAGCAAGTGTATGATTTCTAGCTTTTAAATTGTGTTCAGATTTTAAAGGTTTGTAGTGCATTCCAGCTTTTAACTCCTAAATAGATTTGTTAAGGAACTGGAATCATTAAGCGGAAGCAAACAGTTAAAGTCTACAACTCCTATGCCTACCAGCAATGTGCATGTTACATGTTATGAGAACAAAGCTGAGCAAATCCATTTTTCAAAAAATGTGCACAGACACACACAACCACACACTAATACACAAATTCTACATTCTTCTTTACTTCAAGTAATTTTCCTCCTCCTCTCAAATCCAAAAACCAAATCTTCCCTTTAAGTGTTTTTCTGTAATAGGACCTTTCCACACTCACACACAAACACACACACCCTCCTCTCCCACATCTCTTACTGTTTTCTCCACCGCAAAGCTGTTTCCAATGTTCCGCGTGGCCCCTGTGCTGGAGGCAGCCATAAACCATCCTCCTGCCTTATATGTCTCTCCAGTCAGGACCCTGCATCACATTATTACTCTGCTGGCCTGTTTAAGCATGAATCTTTATGACAACAGCGCCAAAGTGCCAAGAGAAACTCTTAAGCATTGGTTTCTCAGTAATAGAAATCAAGGTTAAGAAATAGGAATTGGTTTCTATTAAAAATGCTTGATTTTTCAGAGAGACACTGAGAGTCCTTAAATACCTCTTCATTTGTCCAATGAAGTGAAGCAACAAACATGCATACAACAAACCCAGCCAATGTAGTCTTATTCACAATCTATTGAATCCTTTTTAACAGAATATTTTACTACAGTAAATGAGTCAAAAGAATTGATCCTAACTGATAAGTCAAATGACAATACATAGTCAAAATTAATGTTTGTCCACTGATGTGTGATGTTTTTGATCATTTCACAGTTTATCTGTTGGCCATCTCTAAACTGGAGCTGCGAGCTCAAGAGTATGTGTCTCATTATTTTGATTCATTACAGATCTGTGCAAACTTGGACGCCTTCACAATAAAAACAAAGACTTTCGAAGAAGAGGAGGCCAAAACACCATTCAAAAGGATTGCAAGAGCAGAAGAGAGGAAGGAGGTAATTCCACTTGATGTGTGTCACTGAATAAACATCATGAAATGTTTTGAAGAATTTTGAAGAACCTGTCGGTCCCCATTCTCTTGCATAGTAAAGAAAGAAATAAAATCTGAATTCCGGAAAGGTTGGGACATTTGTTCAATTTGAATAAAATTAAAACGGAAATAATTTCAAATGACAAGAGCTAGTGTGTGTATTCATTTATTTGAAGAATATTTTTAAGACTTTTGGTAGCCAAAAGGGGTGACTTTACCCAATTTTTTTTTTTTTATTCCTCCTCTTTGGTATTATGGAAGTCAATGGGGCCCATCAACTGCTTGGTTAGAATTTTAATTTTTGGGTGATCTATCCATAATTATGTACGGCGCTACGTAATTATGATACAAAAACCATGTAACTGTAATGCGTTACAGTTACATAAAAAACAAAGTATTCAGATTACAGTTACATTTGGAAAAAAGTGGGAATACTATCAGGATTACATTTGTTTCATGTAAAATTAAAGACATGAGGTTTTTTTGACATAATAATGCTGTATTAATGCAATGCTCCATTATACATACTGTATAACACTTGCCTCCCCAAACACAGGATGAGACACTGCCTGCTACGGTTAATTACGCTTTCTGCTGGGAAAATTGTTTTTGTGTCTTGAAATGTTTTATTTTGTCTTCATAAGGGAAATAAATATAGTTATGCATGAAGACTCTTGCTTAAGTAACCAACCAACTTTAGTTTCAACCTACTCAACCAACTCAAACATTTGCATTCAACTAGCATGGAAATCATCATGTTAGCGAAAATGTAACAAAGTAATCCAAAAGTAATCAGTTACATTAATTTTATCTTGTGGTACTTGGATTACGTTACTGAATATAAGAAACGGAGTACATTTTAAAAGTAACCCTCCCAACCCTGCTCTGAAGCATGTATCTGCTGTTGTCTTACCCAAGCAGGGCTCACTCAAAACAATTGTGTCTGTCTATCGGTTGCCGCCTTCCCTGTAGTGGGCCGTTGGCTTCGAATGGTTGTGTATGTTGCTGCCTTCTCTGTGACAGGCCGGATACTCAGAACAAGGAATGTCTTTTGGGAAGGTACTTTTATTAAGTCCAAACAAGATGGAAGAATATGAACTGTCATGCATACATTCATTTGTCCATTAACAGCTGAGTTTGTGTAAGATGTTGCACTACATGTTACAGTCACTGAGAATACTTATTTCTCTGAATAAGTATAAGATGTGTGTTGTAGTATGGATCAGTATAAGGTTTGAGAACATAGTTATGATTTGATTGGATGGATCTCTGTAATCTCTCTTTGTTCCTTGTTGATCTCTCACTGCTGCTGCATCCAGCGGTCCTAAGGAATCAGTCTGTTGGTGGGTGAAGGGCAGAAACTGCATTTTGACCAATGAGAAGTCTTGTCTCTCCTGGGCTTTTTACCAAAGGTCTTCTTGCCCTCTAAGAGGCATCTGGCCGTTGTCCTGGCTTCTTTATCTGATGGCGTTGGACAGTTTGCTTATGTTGGTCCTCCAAGATCCAATAAAAATGTAGCAAACCTACAATATGTACACCATTGTGGTCAGAGGGGGGCCCCACCATAAACTGGGCCCTGGAATGTGATTGTAACAATGAGGCTAAAATACCAGCAAATAGAGATCCAGATGTACAGTCCAAAGTAGAAAACAGTGAAAATAACCAGAAATCCAACACAAGGAAAGACATGTCTTCGCAAAGATCTGGAGTGAGAATCTGACTAATATGCAGGTATTAATGAGAGTGTGGGCGTGGATAATGAGGTGCAGGTGATCAAGTGGTGGTGTGATGGTGCAATGGCTGCTGGTGAGTGTAGTCTGGATAACAGTCTGGGAGTCAGTGGTGATGTGTGCTGACCAAGACTCAGGAACTGGACCATACCACGGTTCTCCTGGACAGATTCGGGGATTGGACCAAACAACATTTCTCTTGGCCATGACTCGGGGCTTGGACCAGACAACAGCTCTCCTGGCCGTGATTTGGGGCTTGGACCCGGCAACGGTTCTCCTGTCTGTAACTCGGAAGTGGGACCTATCAACAGCTCACCAGAATGTGATTCGGGGCTTGGATCCGACAACGGTTCTCCTGGCCGTGACTCGGACACCGGACCTGACAATGGTTCTCCTCACCGTGATTCGGGGATGATACCCGACAACTGCGTTTTGGAAACCACAGAGATTTCGATCGACACTCCTGCCCATGATTCGGACACCGAACCTGACAATGGTTCTCCTGACCTTAATTCGGGGCTGGGACCTACAACTGCAGACTGGAATCCGCAGGTAACTAGATCGGCACTCCTGGCCGTGATTCGGACACCGGACCTGACAACGGTTCTCCTGACTGTGATTCGGGGCTGGGACCAGATAACTGGTCAAGATTTTTTAAGAAAACAAGAATGTTAAGATTTGCACTAAAGAACTTGCACTTAGCTATTTAGCTACTTCCTGTCAAAATGCTTGTTATGGGTGTGAAAATGCCTTCTCTGTCATGTTAAAGGACCCATTTGGAGATGTGATCAAGAAGATAATGGATGAAATCCACGAGCATGCAGACCTGAAGCCCCTCTGTGAGCCCGGCACACAGAACTACGAACAGTGGGTCGTCCAGAAAGAGCAGAATGGTGAGTTACCTTTTCAGTCGAATCACTTCAACGTTACATATGGGAACTCGCCAGAGAGACCAATTGCCTTTGCGCTTTTACTAAAGGCCAATGAATATTGGCGTGCACTGATTGCGCTCAGGTGCACCTCATTACTGAGTGAGTATAAGAGGGCATGCGCACAGTGCACATGCAGCCTTTCGCTTCAGAGCCGTTTGCTTTGATGTGTGTAGTTATACCAATTTTGATGTCTTCTGACACTCATTTGTGCATAAAGTTTAACTACATATTTCTTTCAAAAATCCAGTAACCACGAACAAAATTCTGGAGCTTGAGGATCTTTGCAATGCTCTAACTAAAATGTGGATTCTCTTTGTGTGTCATCTGCCTCCTGCCTTTTTTGTAGAAACCATGATTTAACCACCATATTGTGGTCATGATAAGCATTCCATATAGTCATGCACTCATGAAAAATGTGTCACAATAAGCCGCAGTAATAACACTCTCTTTCCTGTTTTTAAAGTAAGAGATTGTTATTTCACTGTGAATTAAAAGTTTCTCAGCTTCCAGTAGTCCAGTAGTCATACAAAATGATGGATGAGAAAAAACATCCTCACAGACTAGTAATCACTAACTAGTATTATTTTTATGAAATAATATTATATTTATTTTTATTTTTATATTTTCAGTTTTTTAACTTTAAAGTTTTAGTAACTTTGTTGTGTTTTGTCTTTTTGTAGATTTAGTTATTTCAGCACTTCAAGTTAAGTTTAAATGCCTGCTTGAAAGCTAGCTGAAATAAAATTGGTCAATTTTTTATATATATTTAAGATATATATATATATTTTTTGAATTATACAGTATGTTATGGTTTTAGTTGTATTATGAGTTGTTAATTGTTCTATTGCACTATAGATATTTGTAAGAAATATTTACCAAAAGAAATTAATTCTGTAATTAATCTCAACATTAAAGCATTTAACACAAAATATGTAATTGAAAAACAGGGAAAACAAATGTACAAGACGAGTGGGTGCATCTATTAAATTGCATAACTTCATGGTGAGCCTGTTTTAAGTGGTTACTATTGCTATTTATTTGCTCTATGGAGAAAAAGATCCAAGAATTGGATTTTTACTTGCAAGTCTAGGAAAAAAATGGCTACACTAAATACTCAAGTCAAATTAGTGGACCTTAATGGGCTGATCTTTTGGCAATATAACAGGAGTTATATTGACTGTCTATGTTGTTCACTAGCTGCTAAGGAGGAAAATCAGAAAGTGCGTGTGTGCGCCGAACATCTTCGCCAATACAACGAGGCTCTTCATCAGAGCAACACCATACGCATGTCAGATGCCTTCCGGTTCCTCGACAAATATCACAACGAAGAGCTCAAGACCAAATCCAGCCCCGATGAGGAAGGCACTGTTACAATTACAGACACTGAGCGATTCCTCTTCACTTTGTTCAAAGGTATTATAAAATTTGATGATCTGTGAAATATAGTGGAAATGTGTTTAATGGACCTCCAGCGATTAATTAAGCTGTTAAAAAAATGCATGGAGCCAAGAAGAATATTTATCATTTATTACTTGTCATTTATCATTTATTCACTCGTCGCATGTTGTTCCAATCCTGTATTAGGAGAAGTTTAGTAACATCAAAATGTTTGTATGATGCTTTTCACTAACAAACTAGTGATTGGTAATTTTGTTTTTGTAATTTTTATAAATATAATATATATATATATACATACATACACACACACAAAAATATATAGTTTTTTTTTTTTAGTTTTAGTTTTTTAGTTTTAAAGTTTAAGTTTTTAGTTTATTCAATCTTGTTACTTCCTATTTCAGTGATTAAAACAAAAACATTTACTGAAAGTACAATAAATTGGTATCATTATTTTAATTTTATTTTCTATTCATTTTAAAGCAATGTATTATTATTTTTTTTGTTAATAATAATAAACCATTTGTTAACCTAAAACATTATTAAAAAATAATTAAAATAAAGCTGAAATAAAATATATATTAGATCCTAAATCTAAAAAGCACAAAAAAAAAATAAAAATGCTTTGGCAACAATAAATAAAAATAAAATGAAAGTTTAAGCTGAAATAAAATAAAATGAGTAAATGAGTAAAATTGTATTACATTTGAAAACGTTAAACTGGAAATAACTGCTATTCAAACAATATTAAAACAACACTGTTTTGAATGATCAATTCCTTTAAAATGTGTCCAGGCATGTTAAACATCTTGCTGGGTAATGCTGATTTACTGTTTGTATCTGTGTCTCTTAATACTCAACAGACAATAAAGCAAAGCTGCAGGAGTTGATGGGAAAGCCGCAGTATGAAAACAACAGTCTAGGCCAGCTAAAAACCAACATCCTGAAGGAATTCAGTACCAGAGAGAGAGCGAGAGGCATAATTTTCACCCGAACCCGCCTCAGCGCCATTGCTCTTTGTCAGTGGATTCAAGAAAACGCCAAGTTTGATGAAGTGGAAGTCAGTGCTAGCTATCTGATTGGCGGAGGAGATCAAAGCGTGGTGAAACCCATGACCGCTGTAAGTCACTCTCAGACTCAGAAACTAATGTGTCTGCATTAATTTAATTGATTGTTCCTGGTTGCAATTTGTGACATAATATCAATTTCAATAAAATACTGTCCTGCCATTTCCAGGCAGAGCAAAAAGACGTGCTGAACAAGTTTCGAGATGGGCAGATCAATCTGCTAATAGCCACCACTGTGGCTGAAGAGGGTTTGGACATCGCAGAATGTAATTTTGTCATACGTTATTGCCTTGTGACCAATGAGATCGCCATGATTCAGGTGTGATTTTAAATTATTGCTCAACATATTGTAGTAATTCCCTGTAAAGTTACCCAATACAATCGTTGTGAGGGCGGATACATTTGCCTGCACACAATATTGAACTGTAGTATGGCATTGTATATAGTACATAATACATGAACTGTTATAATTATATGCATACTACCACACAAAAGGGACTAATCACAAAATTGTGTCCCTTTTTGCTCACCAAGACTGCATATATTTGATTATAAATAGAAACAGTAATATTGTGCGATATTACTTCATTTTAAAACAGCCATTGTCT
The DNA here is from genome assembly GCA_032361165.1 of Enteromius paludinosus. Lineage (NCBI taxonomy): Eukaryota > Metazoa > Chordata > Actinopteri > Cypriniformes > Cyprinidae > Enteromius > Enteromius paludinosus. The sequence goes on from JAUMHQ010000063.1 coordinate 20,319,444, forward strand.
ATGTTAACATTTTTTATCATTTTATAAATAAAGGTGAATTTTGTCACATGATTTTGTCACAAGAGCTTAAAAAGAATGTCTAGGTTATGAATGTAACCCACGTTCCCTGAAGGAGGGAACGGAGACGTTACAGATAGGAACTCGCCAGAGAGACCAATTGCCTATGAGCCTTTACAAAAGGCGCACCTCATCACAGCATGAGTATAAGAGGGCACAGCATGAGTATAAGAGGGCACGAGCAGAGTGTACATGCAGGTTTTCGCTGAAGAGCCGAGCGACCTCAAGAGTCATGGCAGGAGACAGTGTAACGTCTCCGTTCCCTCCTTCAGGGAACGTGGGTTACATTCTTAACCTAGACATTACCCTTTCAGTCGAATAACTTCGACGTTACAGATGGGAACACCCATGGAACAGGCCACGTTATGGGGAGATCCCCCCACCGACAGGCAAGATACTTTTCAATTTTGCCAGCAGAGGAATCCGCACGTAACCTTCCCAACCCTCTGTGGCCCGAGAAGGGGGGCGCACAGAGACGCAGTCAGTGGTGCTGAAGCAGGAGGTTGAGGGCGGAGCACATGAGTTAACACACAGTACTAGCATGTGGAATAAAGAAATACAATATATCGATAAGATTATGGCGTGGTGGGAACCTTGGGAATATAGCCGGGCCGAGGTCTCAGGATGACGTAAGAATCAGCCGGGCTGAACTGTAGACAGTCAACAGAGAAGGCTTGCAGATCCCCCACCCTCTTAATGGAGGCAAGCGCAACGAGAAGCGCTGTCTTCAGTGTTAGATATGTATTATCCTTAGACTAAAGAGGCTCAAAGGGAGCTAACCGCAGGCCATTTAAGGCGACGGCTAGGTCCCTAGAGGGCAGGAGGTGTGGTCTCGGGGGATTCACCCGACGCGCACCTCTGAGAAATCGGACGATGAGTTGGTGCTTCCCGAGGGACGTGCCCTCCACTGTGTTGTGATATGCACCTATGGCAGCGACATACACTTTAAGAGTCAAAGGGGACAGCCTGCGCTCCAACTTTTCTTGCAGGAAGGAAAGCACAACTGTGATCATACATCTCTGTGGGTCCTCTCCACGGGAGAAACACCATTTGACGAACAGACCCCATCTCTGAGCGTAAGCCTGCCTCGTAGAGGGAGCTCGCGCTTGAGAGATGGTATCTATGACAGCGCTGAAAAGGCTGGAGAAGTCTGCCGCCAGACGTACAGGTTCCAGAGATCGGGACACAGGTGTCATATGGTGCCCATCGACCTGATCGTGTAACCATCGCTGAAGCGGTCACATATGTAACAAGCCCAGCGGCGTGACCACGGCTGCAGCTGCCATATGCCCCAGGAGCCTCTGAAAAGTTTTGAGTCATTTATTCATTGCAGTCATTTCGATCGAGTCCAGCTCCATATCAAGAAAAGAGATCCTCTACACTGGGGAGAGTTTGCTCTTTTCTAGGTTGACCTGAAGACCCAGATGGCTCAAGTGCCGTAGCACAATGTCCCTGTGCATGCACAACAAATCCTTTGAGTGAGCTATTATCAGCCAGATGTCGTGGATGCGAATGCCCATCTGCCACAGGGGGTCAGACTCTGTACTGATATGCTCGACCCTCGAACACAAACCGCAGAAGGGGTCTGTGTCGAGGCAGAATCGAAACATGAAAGTACGTGTCCTTCAGGTTGATGGCTGCAAACCAATCCCGGCTCTGAATGCATGATAGTATGCGCTTCGGAGTGAGCATCTTGAATGGCATCTTGAGAATAGACCGATTCAGAGCTCTCAGATCCAGGATCGGTCTCAACCTCATCTCGGCTGGAGGGACAGGCTCGATTGCTTCCTTCGCCAGTAGGACAGCAATCTCCGTGTGCAGTACGGCAGCTTGGGTCTCTAAGTGGACCGAGGTAAAGCGAATGCCGCGATACCGAGGCAGGCGCCGTGTGAACTGAATCGCATAGACTAGGCGTAACATCCAAATCAACCACTGCAAGGGGCTGGGGAGCGCTATCCAGGCTCCGAGCCACGTCGACAGGAGTATCAAGGGAGCATTGACTGCCATGCTAGCAGTGGGGCAGCCCATAGCGGCACAGGCACAGGGACCGTTCGTCTGGCTGCGTCGAGCAGCACTTACCTGTCTCGCTGGATCCCGCGCTGTCAACACAGTGTCCGAGGTCAGCATCTGTGAAGACAAAAGGGTTTGTGTTAGATGGAGACCTGGGACTGGAGGCTGGAGAATTTGCTCTTTCTGTGAAATTGTGGGTGCCGCCGACCCATAGGCCGACAGCGGCTGAATGCGCAGAAGCTCCTGGCCCTCCTCCAGGAGTGCGGACGGAGATGTACTCGACGTCGCCTGAAGAGCAGTCCTGATTACCTCCGGGCTGCCTGTCTCAGGAGCGCTTCCCGCCCCTCCGGGTGTTCTTGGCCAGCCCCTTTCTCTGGATGCCACAGGAGCACTCGGGGATGGGCTGGGCGCGCGCCAAGGCAAGATGTGCGACATCGCCTCCGTCTGCTTCTGAACTGGCGCAAACTCCTGGGCTAAGTCCCCGACAGTGTCGCCAAATAGGCTGGCCTGGGAGATGGGGGCGTTGAGAAAGCAAGCCTTCTCTGCGTCCGGCACCTTCGCCAGGTTCAGCCATAGGTGACGTTCCTGGACCACCGCAGTGGACATCACCTGGCCAAGGGCTTGCGCTGTGACTTTCGTCGCCCTGAGAGTGAGGTCCATCGCAGCGCAGTTCCCGCATGGCCCCTTTGTTTAGGCTCACACTTTTGCAGGTCTTTCAAAGCCTTTGCCTGTCACACTTGCAGTGTAGCCATGGCATGCAGGGTGGTGGCAGCCTGTCCGGCTGCTGTAAGCCTTGCCCGCGAGAACAGAGGAGAGCTTACAGGCTTTGGACGGAAGCTGAGGCTGGCTGCGCCAGGAGGAGGCATCGCGCAGACATAGATGCACCGCCACAGCATGCTCAACCTAGGGAACCACCTCGTACCCCAAGGCTGCACCGGCATCGAGCATGGTGAGGGCCGAAGGGCTTGGGCGCAGGCCTGATGAGTAAGGGGCTCGCCACAACCTGGTCAGCTCTTCGTGCACCTCCGGGAAGAAAGGAACCGGGGGAGAGCACGACGGCGCCGCATCTCTGGCCCCCAGAAACCAGTCATCCAGCCGCGAAGGGTCAGCCAGAGGCACACGGGGCACTTCGAAGCCGATTCCTGCCACGGCGCGGAGGAGCATCTCCGACAGCTCAGCATCTGCTGCAGATGGGACAGATAGCATGCTGCGACGCCTGCCCGAAGCAGCCCCAGCCTCGCCATCGGATTCACCCTCTGATGGAGCAGAACACATCTCTACCTAGTGGCACACACTCGGGTTGAGTGGCACTCCGATTGAGCAGGGGGAGCGGTCTCCTTCGGGAGGACCACGGAACTGTGTGGTGCGTCTGAAGTCCGCACAATTGTTACACTGGACGAAGCATTCTGAACCGTCACCTGGAGGTCCCCCAGGTGCCTTGCCGTGGAATCCATGAACTTGCTAAGGTCCAACGACTTGCCATGGGAAGGACACGAGGGGAGCCGTTTCACGAATGAGAGGCGGGACCTCAACGCATCCATGGTGATCCGCTCGCAATGAGCGCATTTGACCATCCATGAACACCTCCTCAGCGTGTCTCAGGCCCAGACACTTAAGGTTGCGCTCATGACCGTCCGACAAGGTGGTGAAACTTCCACATCCAGAAACGCACGGCAAGGAGCGACATCCCATTACAGAATGTTTTAGCTAACGTAGAAAATTCTTTTTTTCCTCCTGGTTGCCCAGGGAAGACCTATCGCGGCATCTCCGTGCACTTAGAGGTCTTTGCTCACTGGATACGCAGATGACTGGCACAGCCGGCCTTAAAAAAGGCCACGAGCCTGCAGGGTCCGCTGACAGCCGCCCAGAAATGCTGTCAGATGAGAGAGCAGATTTAGCGGGAACTCCTCCAAACGATCCTTCCTTCACTTTCAACTAAAAAGCCCAGGGGATGTCCATCCAAACGGCAAGGCTCTGAAGCAAAAAGCCTGCATGTGCACTCTGCTTGTGCCCTCTTATACTCACGCAGTGATGAGGTGCACGTGAGCACAATCAGTGCACGCCAATATTCATTGGCCTTTAGTAAAAGCTCTCTCTGGCGAGTTCCCATCTGTAACGTCAAAGTGATTCGACTGAAAGGGTAACAGCATTTATTTGACACAGAAATAATATGCAACAAATAAATGTATTTCCTGTAAAAATATTCATTTCTTAAAATAAACTTCTCATCTCACTGACCATAAACAATTTTAAAATGGCCAAATATTGAGAGATTCAGCCTGGTGCCTAATATATATGACCTATAACAAAAGCAGTCATATGGGTCAGTTTCTTAAATTGACATAACCTAAATGAATAAGCTTTCCATTGATGAAGATTTGTTAGGATAGGACAATATCTGGCTGAGATACAACTATTTAAAAATCTGAGGGTACAAAAAAAATCTAAATATTGAGAAATTGCCTTTAAAGTTGAAGTTCTTATCAATGCAAATGACAAATCTAAATTTACGGATGGAAATTTACAAAATATATTAATGAAACATGATCTTAACTTAATATCCCCAAAAAATAATAATTTTGACCCATACAATGTATTGTATGCTATTGCTACAAATATACCCATGCTACTTATGGCTGGTTTTGTTGTCCAGGGTTACATACAGTATCAGTCTTTCACTACTTACTTGACAGATGAAGCCATCAGAGAATTATCGTATGATTTAAACGCTTCTGTATGTGGTTGTATTCTCATGCTGATGTCTCTATGATCAACAAGAATGAAAAGGTAAGAAGTTTTTCCCTCTCTGCAGGCCCGTGGTCGAGGAAGAGCAGAGGACAGCAGTTACACGCTTGTGGCTGAGGCAGGATCTGGGGTGGCAGAGAGAGAGAGTGTTAATGAATACCGTGAGAAAATGATGAGCAAAGCCATCGCCAAAGTGTGCAAGATGAATCGAGCCGACTACGAGAAGAAAGTGAGAATTTACATCAAAACATACACTCCAGTATACCTCATATACCCTTAAAAGCAACATTATTTGGTTTTGTGTAGATCAAAGAGTTTCAGATGCAGGCCATAATGGAGGAGAAGGTAAAGATAAAGAAGAAACAGCAAAAGGGAATGATGAAGGAACCACCATCTAAAATCAGCCTGAGCTGCAGGCAGTGTAGTGTGTTTGTGTGCTCTGGAAAAGACATTGAAAAGATCGAGAACATGCACCATGTCAATGTCACTCCGCAGTTTAGGTAAAAACCCACAGTCACAAATATTTTTTTACAGAAAATTCATAAATATGTACACTGATGATTCACATGATGTATTTCGTGCACAATGATGGTGGTGAAGACAGTAATAAATCAATACAAATTCAATGTTTTTGATGTCTGCAGTGAGCTGTTTACAGTCAGAGAGAATGCATCACTACAGGAGCGACTCCTGGACTATGAGACCAATGGAGTCATTGCATGCAAAAAATGTGGACAGGTGCGTGCTTGACTTCAGCTCTTCCCTTCAAATAAACACTCTCTGCATTACTTCTGAGCATGACAGTGGTTTGGAAAAATTTGCTCTTAAAACATAATTCAGCCAAAAGTAAAATTGTTCTGAAAATATAGTCACTCCCAGGCCATGCAAGATGTAGATGAGTTTATTTCTTCATCAGATTGGGAGAAATGTAGTATTCTATCACTTGCCCACCAATGGATCCTCTACAGAAAATAGGTGCAGTCAGAATGAGTATCCAAACAGCTGATAAAAACATCACAATAATCCACACCAATTCAGTCAATGAGTTAATGTATTTCGAAGCAAAAAGCTGAAAGACTGTAAGAAACAAATCCAATATTAAAGCATTTTTAACTTAAAACTGTTGCTGTTGGAGTCCTTTATCTGTAATAATGCTTTCTCCTGTCAAAATGTGGTATCATTTAATTCAGGAAAGAAATATGCACAGATCAAGTACCGTTTACAAGCCAAAACGGTCAAAAAAATAAATAAATTACCTACACAAATATGTGGGCGGATTTGGATGTGGGAGAAGAAGAGGACATGGACTTTTTCACTGATGGAAGGGTTATTATGGACTATGGTATTTATTCACAATGTTAATTGATGGACTGGAGTGGTGTGGATTACTTCTGGATTGTGATGTTTTTGTTAGCCATTTGGACTCTCATTCTGACGGCAACCAATCCGTGCAGAGCATCTTCAAATCTGATGAAGAAACAAACCCATCTATATCTTGGTTGGTTTGAGGGCATAAATTTCATTTTTGTGTGAACTATTAATTTAAACTCTATAAAACAGTTTATGAAAAAAAAACAAAATCTAAATATCAATATTAAAATAATATTAAATTAATAATAATTGAATTATTAGAAAAATAATACTCATCCACGACACGAATCAGAATTATTAATTATTCAAGAATTATTACTTACACAATTCAACGGCCTGGAGTAGAGGGCTGCATCGGGATTGGGTCCCGCGGGACCCAACGCAAATTTCGCGGGAGCGGGCGGTTTGAAATTTGCTGCGGGTGGGAATGGGCGGCTAAAAAAGAACACTGCGGGATCGGGAGGTAGTCTATAGCGACATGATGTCATTGTCAACATGAT
>JAUMHQ010000063.1:20326226-20346563 GCA_032361165.1 Enteromius paludinosus
TATATATAATGTTTAATAATTGTATTTTCATAGTTTATTAATGATCAGTTTATAATTTTTACCAAACCAGTTATTTAGGAGTTGTCTGTGTTTAATAAAACCATTTAGAAAGTAAGTAAATGATTAATAAAATTTAAATTTACATTAATAAATCTTATTATTTAGACACATGATAATAGTTGTTCAGTATGTTAATAAATGCTTTATTAACACATATTCCTGCTGTAATTCACGATTAAGTCAGGTAGTTATAAAGCATTTAGCAGTTGGCAGTTGGCGTCTGTTTTTGTAAGCTTATCTAAAGAGAGGACTATTTACACCTTGTAAAGCATTTATAAAGCAGATGTAAAGGCTAATTTATATTCTAAACAGCAAAGTTAAACAAACACAACACAGAGGGATACAGAACACAGAAATATTTTTTCAAGATGTAAAAAATGCAATTGTACAACTCTACACTTGATAAATGAAAAACAAACCTTAAGTTTTATAGAAAAAAAAAATTAAAGTGTACAGTTTAAAATATTTTTTTTGCATCTTGAAATTAATATTTGTGTATCCCTCTGTGTTGTTTGTTTTTCTGTTAGGAAGATAAATTACCCTTTAAAACGCCTTTGTAAATTTAGATATGCTTATAAATCAAGAACAAGGCATTTATAGTTGTATTTATAAACTGCTTACTAATGACTATTAATGTTGGAACAATGCTTTATAAAGGATGAACTGAATATTCACTAATGCTTAACTAATGATTCATAGTGTGTAGTTATTATAAATTGTTACCAATATATCCACTCTATATTAATTTACTATTAATATAAAATAGTAAAAATCGGGGTGGTTTTCAATGTAGCTAAGTAGATTTAAGCTGCTTCATTCAAAAAGTAAAATTTAGTAAAAAAAAGACGTGTTAAAAACAACACGCAAAACAAGCCTTTACAGGAAAGTTTTATGATGCCATGCAATTCTATACTGATAACTATCATAAATATATAGTAAAACATTTTGTATATTGCCCAGTCTATACATCACAGTATGTAATATGCATTTATTTTAAATCTTATTTTTTTGTCTCATTTCTGAGAAGCAATGGGGCTCAATGATGCTGTATAAGAGCATCGAGTGTCCATGCCTCCATATCAAGAACTTTGTGGTCACGTACAGCTCCAAGAAGAAGACATTCAGCAAATGGAGTGAGTTGCCCATAAAGTTCCCTGTGTTTGACTACACTCAACACGCTGATCTCCTCGTAGAGGACTCAGGGGAAGAAGAAGAAGACATGGAAACTGACTGAAAATAAAGAGCAGAAGATATTAAAACTTATCTCTGACAAGATTAATCAGATGTCATAACCTGCAAAATTATGCATCTACCAAGTCATGAAAAAATGACTTGGTAGTCATTTATTTCACAATTCTGACTTTTTCCCTTACAGTTTCAAGTTGATAATAATCAGGAATTAAATGTTTATATCTTGCAAATAGGTGTTAAAATCTCACAGGTCTGGTCTTATAGCTTGAAATTCTGCCATTCTCCTAGATTGTGTACAGATTGTGAGATAAAATGTGGTAATTTCTCTTTTTCTTAAGTAAGGTAAGGTAAGTTTTTCCTTTAAGGTCTTGTAATAAAGCTCAAACAAGAGATTGCATCAGGATCAATCATTAGAAAACTACATTTACTGAAACTGCACTGAATTAAGTGATTTTTATTTATTTTTCCAGTCAGGGCTTATAAGTAAATGTTTTTCACTGTAACATTTAATGCATGCCTCTAGAGGTAAATGTAAATTGTTTCTTTTTGTGTCATCTGTTTTCTTTTGCTCGCATGAATGGTCTTTGATTATTAATCAAACTCTCACTGGAAAAAAATAAAAAAAGAGATGGACCATCAGGGTAGAGTGTGACACATACTCTCTCACACAACTGTCCAGGTGTTCTCAGGAGGACACGGGTTCCCAGAAAGCAAACATCACCTGAGAAAACCTGTCAGGAAACTGGCTCTCATTATGTTTGACAAGTCCTGAAGGCTCAACATGTTTTTCCAGTATCCCTCCTTAGCTAACGAGTTTCAAATCTTTAAGCACATACACAACCGAAGCAAATTATAGACACATATATATATATATATTATATTAATGCTTTATAAGTTTCTAAATTAACATGAAATATATACAATTTAAATACTATACGTTTGTAAATTAATGTGTATTATGCATATATAGGCCTACTGTATTATATACTGTATAAGAGTAATTATTATGTAATTAAGAAATACATAGGGGATATTTATGTTTACAAATATTTTTTTCTGTAATTAAATTAAGGTTTCTTATTTTATCTTTATAACTTTTGATTAGTAATGCATATCCTCAATTTAAAAAAAATATATATACGGTAAAAGAAACAATCGTTATCCGGCATTAATTGTTATGGTTGCATCTACAATTATACAATTAATTTGAAGTAATATTTAAAGAATAAAATTTGTGGATGCTCTAAACATGCATGTACATGCATAATACAGGAAACCTGAGCATGTTTTTTTTTTTATTGTTGTTTGTTTGGTTTTGCAAGTAAGTCAGTAGGTTATCAACTCATTGTATGAAAGGTTATATGTTCTTTGATGTCCAAGACACTTCCTGAACCTTAAACACGCTGGAGAACCTGATAATCATGTTCTTAACAAACCATTAAATTTCATGTCATCTCAAGATCACGCTGCGATTAAATAGCTATCAAATAGGTAATGCAAATGTTTGCATTATATTAATTTTATAAAACAACGCACTGAAGCATTTTCACTGGTGGTCTTAAACTTTTGGACTTTTGCATTTAATGAGATAAACTCAAGTTCTCTGAAATGAAAGTAAGTCTGTCTTAATTTGATCTCTTACAATCAAAGCAGACCGGTTGTGCTCAGAGTCACAGCTGCTGGACTTGAATAGAACGGAGTTATAGGCTCTCACGGAGAGAAGAAGCACATGCTAGACGCACTCCGGTGGAAAGTTGCGCGGAATGGTGATTCTGAAGAAGTTTTGCCACCCTTCCTTCACTCCAGACTCAATGATGCATCGGAGGAAGTACATTTTTAACCTGGAAAGTTGCAATCGGACGGAATAAAGCGCAGCTGTCTGTCTAACTCTTACATTACAACGCGGACAAAGGTGTCTAAAGATCTGTTAAAGGATAACTGGAGGGCGGAAATATTCAGCGTCAGTGGATTCCTAGAGATTGGATGCGCGTTTTAAACGTGTCTGCGCAATTATGGTCAGTAGGCTGCTTGTTGTTTTCCTGAGGATTGTTGCGTTTTATACACACGGTGTGGACAAAAAAACTTACTTGTGTTAAAAAGTTGGGTTTTACAGTTTGAACGCAACTTCTTGTTACAGCCTGAGCAATTAAACCCTGTTTTAATACAATCATTTTATCAAGGTTATTTGTAAATCGCGATGTTTTTCTCCTCACCTGTAGGGCTGTAATAAGGTGTGCGTGGCGCTGGTCGGGGCGGTAGTCGTCATCACGCTCATCGTTATTCCCACGGCAATTTACGTAAACAGTGAGTGTCATCTTCTTCTACTTCTTCATCTGACTTGAAATTTGAAATAATTTATAAGAAATCACTTAAACGCATGTATAGTGTCAGTACCACATTTGACTTGGCATTACTGTACACTGATAATTAGGGAAGAGACAGTTAACCATTTGCTCACCTTGCTATTTATTTATTTACGTTGTTTATTTATTGTAAGATTCAAATAATTAGCTAGTTATTTAAGGTTAGAGATAACATAAAAAATAACGATCGTTTGTTGTTTAAGTATTTTGTAAAGGTAACGTTAATTTTCGCAGCGCATCTGTTGATTAGGGTTCGTCGTTGATCTAAGATAGATCAATTTCGTAACAACGATATTGTTGTTACGAAATTTATATATATTTATATATATACTATAATGAAAATGTCGAAAAAGCATTGTGTAACATCGCAATCCCAAAAAGATATACTGGAAATTCTATCGTTAACTGGAAATCAGTTATCCCTGAAGAAGTGCTTATAACACCAGATGCTTTGTCGGCGTCTGTTGTAGAAAGGCAAATAAACAAAACGTAACACTGTAATAACTTATGACGCTATAGATTTACTTGTCATGTGTATATATATACAGTATGTATCCATGTTAATAGTACATTCTGTCATAAAATATCGTGAAATAAAAAAGTGAGTTAACCACTGATCTATACTTTAGAGAAGTTAACAATAGCGTCCCCATGTGAACATAAAAGAAACTGCTGTTCTTGTGGAAATCTGCAATATATTTTAGGATTTTATATTTATATCTAACGTTGACCACGTTTTTTTTTTTGATGTATTAAATAAATAAAGTATATATAAAATAGAATATATGGAAACATTAAAATGCACATTTTTATCTGAGTTGTTGAAGACTGAAACTTGAAACTTCCATCACTGTGTTTTTAGGAGACAAGTCTGCATTGAAGAGAACTTATTCTTTTAATGATTTCTACAATGACACCATCAGGTATAAAACATACAGTCTCCACTGGATATCAGGTACGACACCTTAAGGCACTTCACATCCTCCCTGAATTATTTCATAATGACCTCTAAATAACCCTGACACATATACTCTGCTGTCTTGTTTTCCTCCAGACAATGAATACCTCCACAAAACCAGCGAAGGACATATTTACTTGCACAATGCTGAAACAAAGGAAAGCTCAATTTACCTGACCAACTCAACATTTGTAAGTTGCCTCATATTATGGTTTGAATAACTCTTCACAAAACATTTGTAAAACATTCTTCATAATTTCTCATTAAATAGTCTGATATTTATGTCAATTATTTATGTTTAACATACATGCAAACTTCACTCATTTACTGTGAACTGATTTTCAGGCCCAAGTGGTTGCCACAGATTACATATTGTCAGCAGACAAAAAGTTTGTCGTCTTTGAGAGCAATTACTCAAAGGTAACTGAAATGCATTAAAACTAAAAACACTGCATAAGTGTCTCAAGCTGATGTTTCTACATGTTTGAAATGCATCAACAGCAATGGCGACACTCCTTCACTGCCTCCTACCATATGTACAACATGGAGTCTCGGTGAGTAAAGATGTCACTGTAATACTGTACAGATTTCCAGACCTGGAAATTCCTAAAAATGTTTCATTGCATTTCTTAAACTCACTAACAGATATTGTTTACTCTCAGAAAAAACATTTTCAAAAAGTACCTTATTTACCCCAATTGGTCCATATTATTACCTTAAAGGTACATATTAATAACCCAAATGTATGTATTAGTACCTAAATGGTACATATCTACCAGTGACAGCTTTAGTACATTTTCTTCTGAGGGTGTTCAGTGCTATTGAGTGAGTGAAGACTTTAGTACACTAATACAGTTTGAATATATAAATTCCAATAATTAATAATTTGATGCTCTCTTTAATGTGTCTTTGTTTTCTGCTGGATTTAGGGAATTTCTCTCAGAGGTTCAGATTCCACCTGCTACACAGTTCTTAGTGTGGGCACCAGTAGGAAACAAACTGGTGAGTTACAAACTGTTACACATAAAAAAATAAACATAGTGCTTAACAATCAACCTCCAATTATTATGTTACGTTATTGTCATTTCCTTTCTTTTTATATATATATTTTATTGTTACTTTTAGTTTTACATTTTATTCATTCATTATTAAGGTTATTGAACTCATGCATGGGTTATATTTTTATTTGCCTTTTTATGTTTATTTTGTTTTAAAAGGGACAATGCACATTAAGTTCAGTTTGTAAATGTGCAAGATTTAACCTTACAGACTCATACGCAGACCCAGGTTAAAGGCCTTATTTTGTTGTAATGACCATGCATCATCCACAGGCTTACGTCTGGAATTATAATATTTACCTAAAAAAGAACGCCACTGCTGAGGCTGTGCAAGTCACTCATGATGGAAAAGTTAACAAAATTCTCAATGGGGTACCAGACTGGATTTACGAAGGTAACATCATATAATGCATTCACACACACTGACATTCATTCATACCTGCTAATGTGCCATCTGTCGCTTCTCTTGCTCGACAGAGGAAGTTTTTGCATCCAACGAAGCCATCTGGTGGTCTCCGCAGGGGAAATATCTGGCTTATCTACAAATCAATGACACTGGAGTTCACAACATCGAATACTCGTTGTATGGAAATGACCAGTATCCCACCACAGTATTTATCCCCTACCCAAAAGTAAGCACACATCCAAGTGTTTTCCCAGAGATTTTACTATTTAATTTTGTTTGCGCTGCAAAAACATTTAAATATTATAATTTTGTTTAAAATCCATAATTTTGCAAAACAAAAATATAAACATCTTTGGTTTCAGCTAACAACTAATTTGTTTAAAATATTGCATGATAGCTAGATTTCAAAATATGGTTTGCTACTAAACTCTTGCTCTGCTCAAAGGCAGGCTGTGTTATTCCAAGAGCAAGGCTGTTTGTGATTGACGTGGAAAATCCGTCTAGACAAACAGAAGTGGTGGTACCGAAATCCGTCGGCATAGGGTGTGTCCCTCATGTTTCTAGTTTCACATGTTCACACAAACGTCTGAAACATAAGCTTTCACAGCATTAGAGTTCAGAGTAATTATATTTTATTGCTCTTTTCCCAGCGATCACTATCTGAGAACAGTCACCTGGGTCACAGATGAACGACTGGCTGTTCAGTGGCTTCCACGTCGTCAGGACAGCGTCCTTCTGCAGATCTATGAAAATGATGGCACCAACTGGAAAGAAACCTTGGTGAGAATCAACTATGACATAGACTTAGGCAGTGATTTCTTTCTATTGTTGCAAACTTTGGCACATAGAATTCTTAATGTACTTATCCTAAAAGGGATAGTCCATCCAAAAATTTACATTTTATTAACATCTACTCACCCTCAAGTTGTTCCAAGTAGTTTGGGTTACTTTTCCTTCTGTTGGTCAGAAAATAAGGTGTTCTGAAAAATGTTGTAAACAAGACAGCTGCTGGTAGCCACTAAACTTCAATAGTGTTAGATCAGGTCTCCACGGCAGATAATAATTAGCATCCAGCCCCGGACAGCAGAGCCGTTGATACCCATACTTCCATAGTTCGGTCAGTTAAGAAGTTTACAAACAAAAGCCAGTGAAGAGCAGAAGTAGGAGACAAAGTGATAATTCAACATGTACTAATATACCAAAACTGCTTCACAGCAACATCTCATTAACCTTGGGTTTCCATAAACACTTCCCCTTATACCTGCCCAGGGATGGATTAAATCAAATCGACGACAGTCACTAGAAATTAAGTGTCCCCAACTAGACAAGCCAGTGGTGACAGCGGCAAGGAACCAAAACTCCATCTGTGAAAAATGGAGGAAATGGAGTTGGGGGGCCAGTTCTCCTCTGGACAGATTTCCAGTTCATACAGCAACAATCAAATGATAGAGGCAGGTCATTTGTAACTCTAATTAAAGTAGTCTCAGTACTGTTATACAGTCTAAATCCTGACTGGAAATCCTCACAGATACCGTTTTTCTCTTAGAAGGAATACAATTGTGAGGATACTACCTTGTAGTATTTTTGACAGAAAAGGGAGATTTGAGATCAGTCTGTAATTAACTAGATTAACTTTTGGGTCAAGTTACGTTTTATTTTTATGAAAGGCTTACTAACAGCCAGTTAGAAGGCTGGGGACATATCCTAATGACAATGATGATACACATACACATACACAACCTGCTAAAATGACTCACAAACTTTTGCATGTATCAGCTCACTAGGTTTACATACTACAGAATATGCAGACATTGTATTAACTCCAAGATCCACTGCCCTAATATGACCTCAATTCTTCAGCTCCATAAATTTAAATGTGTGATTTAAAAATGTGTTTTGTTTTTTACAGAAATTTGAGCAAAAGAGCAAAACTGGATGGGTTGGTCGGGTGAGTACATGCAGTAATCACATAAAATCTTCACGTTATATAAATGTTTGCAAAAGTTACTGTTTCAAAAACCTTACATTTCATTGTCTGTGTTCCCCTCACAGTACTTTCCCGCAGCCCCTTACTTTGCTGCAAATAACATGAGTTTTTACAAAGTTATGAGCAATGACAATGGTTATAAACATCTCCACTATGTAGAATCTGTAAGTAACAATAATATTTTGTATTATATTTTAATATCCTTTTGTATCATTATATTAAATTATACAGTAATGGTTCATTTCAGAGCTGGCTGGTTTGATGCATGACTTTGAACTCTTTATTCCATATTCCATATATATATATATATTCCATATATAATCCATAAGGATAATATGAATGGAATAAATGCATAATAAATCCATAACAAATGTAATAGTAGGCGGTCACTGTTGCGATCTATCGTGCAAACCTCAGATATATCGTTGTATTACATGCTATAATGTGTTATATCCTTTGGCTAATAACCATTAAAAGTCAGACACAAAGAAACAGTGTGGTACAAGCTTAGAAAGTTATTGGTCTCTCAACTGTTGTTTTCTTTGCAGGGAAAAGCAACACCCATCACCTCAGGCAAATGGGAAGTGATATACATCTCAAAAGTAACCAAAGATTCCATGTGCGTATGAAAAAGTAGAGCAGTCTTGTTTCTTCTCATGTGCCTTTACTGTCAAACTTTCCACATCTAAAATCTATTCTTTCCACAGATACTATGTGAGTAATGAACACATGGGAAGACCTGGACAGAGAAACCTTTACAAGTAAAAATACCTTTTAGCATCAACTTGTATTAGGATAGTATTTTAAATATTGTAAATTTTTAAATGTAAAATAGTAATTTCTTTTTCAACAGTATCACAGCACTCATAGGGAAACAAGAAGCGGTTATTCACAACCACTTCCATTTTGGAACCGAATAGGGAAAAATGCAGGAAACCATTTTTTTTAATGATGGTCAACATAGTGCATGTATGGACAGAACAGCAAAATATAATATTTGAAACATACTTTAGAGACACTATAGAGAAATAGTTTAGCATATTATTTATAAAATATAATTATTTATATAATTATTTACATAATTATTTTGTCTTATCTTATCTAACTTCTATTCTGTTATTTTTTTGCTTTATAGCTTAGGTAGAGAGTGCACTAAAATTCACATCCTTACGCGTCACGGTGAAATCTCTTTAGAAAAACACATTACTCTTGTTCTTAGGATTTCTATAAGCAAGAGTGGACATTCTGCTCCCGAGTGCCTGACCTGTTCGCTGTACCAAGACAGGTGTCAGTATAACTCTGCTTACTTCAGCCTGAACGCCTCTTTCTTCCGTATGGACTGCTATGGTTAGTGAACACACTTTCGCGCCTGTGTGATTGACTCATGACAAACACTTGAACGATACCTCAGCTGATCTGAGGTGACTGAGAGAGGAAGCGTTTGCTCAATCATAAACACTGATTTTACAGGACCAGGACTTCCGCTGTTTACACTGATGGACAACAGAGGGCCCACTAAAGGTGTGCTAGCATCTGTTTAATACTCAATTTACAACATCAGCTATGTAAATTAAAGAATAGTTCATAAAATCCACATTTCAGTCTTCATATTTTGTAATTTTTTTTGTATTAGAGATTCAGGTACTTGAGGACAATAAGAAACTGGAAAATATTCTGACTACTGAGCTTCTGATGCCAACCATCAAACGTGCTACAATGAGGATCGCAGGATACAGTATGTGCAATATTTTTAAGTATTCTTGGCAACCAGGATTTAGGTAGCATATTAAAGCCTTTCATGTTGTTTATGTTTCTCCAGGCCTCTGGTATCAGATTATGTTTCCACCAAATTTTGACTCCTCCAAAAAGTACCCTCTTTTAATTCAAGTGTGAGATACATTGTTTTATTTAAAACATTTAGTTTAAAACAAGCATGGATAAAAGCATCTGCTAAATGACTAAATGTAATATAAATTTGTGTTATTTCCACACTCTCCCATCACAGATATGGTGGTCCAGCCAGCCAGAACACGGACTATGTGTTTCGCCTGGAGTGGGCCACGTACCTGTGCAGCACAGACAATGTGATCATCGCTAGCTTCGATGGCAGGGG
Source organism: Enteromius paludinosus (assembly GCA_032361165.1). Taxonomy (NCBI): domain Eukaryota; kingdom Metazoa; phylum Chordata; class Actinopteri; order Cypriniformes; family Cyprinidae; genus Enteromius; species Enteromius paludinosus. The sequence goes on from JAUMHQ010000063.1 coordinate 20,336,363, forward strand.
AAGCGGTTACCAGGGTGACGAGATAATGCACGCCATCTATGGCCGGCTGGGAACGTACGAGGTGGAAGATCAAATCTCGGCCGTGAGGTGAGGCAGAGGAACGATGTGCACACGCTAGCCTGATGTAACACTCACAGATGCATGAGAGAATCCAGTCGGCCTCATACAAGAAAGAACGAGCCTGTCATGGAGCATGTGTCAATAAGAGGTTGATAGAGGTCAGATGCTAGCAGAGTTGACTGAAAGCAAAGCGGTCATGAGATTTTACAAAAGACAAATTAGCATTTACAAAAGTAGTCATTTTGTTTTGGCTTATTTTGGTGATTATGTTTCCCATGAATGTGTGTTTAATTTCAGAAAATTTATAGAAATGGGTTTCATCGACAAAGACAGAATTGGCATGTGGGGTTGGGTAAGTACTTTCATTAAAAAGTGGAAGTTGGATTTTTTAAAATCCAAGATTTTAAGCTACACTCCTGGTTTGCAATAAAAAAAGTTTGGAATAATACATTAGTTTTTAGTCTTCTACTGTATGCTCTAAAAGCTGCATTTTATTTGATACAGTGAATACAACAATATAATGAAATATAAATACAATTTAAAATAACTTTTTGCATTTTAATATATTTTAAAATGTAACGTATTAATTTGGTGCAGAGCTGAATTTTAATCATTACTCCATTCTTCAGTGGCACATGATCCTTCAGAAATTATTCTGATATGCTTATTTGCCACTCAATTATCATTATTGATCATCTTCACTTTTCTAAATAAAGCTAAATAACAATCGCTAATAGATCTATGAGCCTGATCACACTAAACATTTGTCTTGCTCACAGTCGTATGGAGGTTATGTGACATCCATGGTTCTGGGGTCAGGAAGTGGACTGTTCAAATGTGGAATTGCTGTGGCTCCTGTTGCTAAGTGGGACTATTATGGTAAGGATTTCAAAATGTTTTCTAATTTATGACATAGATTAACCACAGAAAATTTAGCAAACTTAATTTACAAACTGTGTTCACAGATGCCGTATATACAGAGAGATATATGCATCGCCCTGAGGAAAACATTGAAAGTTATAAAGCAAGTTAACCAATAAGAAACCATGAAATTATGAACTGTTATTAATACAGTGCTAAATATATTTGGTCGATTTACTTGTTTGCAGAATTCAACAGTAACTGACAGGGCAAAAAATTTTAAGACCGTGCAATATATGCTGGTGCATGGCACTGCAGATGGTAAGCAATGTGAATTTTATAGACATATCACATTTATAATCTGATAAATGGACTGTTTTAACTACATGTGCAGCATTAAAAGGTGTTTTGACTTCACTACTCTAGACAACGTCCACTTCCAACAAGCTGCTCAAATTTCCAAAGCCCTGGTGGAAAATCAGGTTGATTTTGAAGCAATGGTGAGTATTGATGAATGGATGAAGGAGATAAAAAAAAAAAAAAAAATGATTAAAGTAATGGTTTATTCAAAATTGAAAATTCTGGGCATCCAAAATGATGAGTTTGGAGAAATGTATCATTGCATCACTTGTCCACCAATAAATCATCTGCAGTGAATGGGTGCCATCAGAGTGAGAGTCCAAACAGCTGAAACATTCCAATAATCCACACCACCCCAGTCCATCATTAATGCATTAATGTCATGTGAAAAGCTGTGTGTTTATAAGAAACAAATCCATTATTAAGACATTTTAACATCAAACCATTCTTTCCAGCTACAATTTGAGCCTATAACTCATAATAACTTATGCTTCATCCATTGAAAAAGTCATCTTGTCTGAATGAGGAGAGAAATCTGCACAGATCAAGCAGAGTTTACAAGCCAAAAAAAGTGCAACATACTTAATTACAGAATATGGACTCATTATGTATTATTTTAGCTGGAACAAGACATTTACTGATGGACTGGAAAACAGTCCAAGCTGCTTTATAACTAGTTAAAAGTGTTAGTCAAGCTGCTATTGCTAGTTAAAAAAAATTATCAGTTGTACTTATACGAATGTACCTATTCACTGCAGAGCATCTATTACTTTTTGAGCAAGTGATGCAATTCAGATGATGGCCAATACATGATTTTAATTTAAATTAATTTTTAAGCTCTGAAAGATCTCATTTTGTTAAAACGTCTAAATATGTAATATTTTTTCAGTGGTACACAGATAAGGATCATGGACTGTCTGGTAAAGCGCGTTATCACCTCTATGCACACTTGAACCATTTCCTGCAGAACTGCTTTGTGGAGAAAAAGTAAATGGACTTATTGATGCATTATGAAGACACGTTCCTTTTTACATTGACACAAACACTGTTAATGCTAGTCTGCATTTTAGAACATGTTGATAAAACAAACTCTTATGTCAGGGCAATGACATTTACATGTACAATTTTATATTGTTTATATATATATATATATATATATATATATATATATATATATGAAATCTGTATTAGCTATTGTTTTTCTTATCAAATTGCTGAAATGATTACTATACAATGTGACCTGATATGAATGTAGTTTGTATCACAGATGTCCGATATGTTTTAAAATTTTTCAATTAGAAATTGATAAAGGTATCTTTAGAGTTCTATGCAGTTGTGTTTATGCACTGACTTCAATGTGTGGTTTGAGCATGTCTGTATGAAAACTGATCAACTCAAACATTTGGTATTTGAATGCCTTGGTCTTTCGACTCATTCTTCATATTTCCTGAAAACAGAAGAAAAAAAGATAAATATTTCTGTATGTGAAACAATTCTAAGTATAAAATTAAATTTTATATTTCGCATATTATATACATTTGGACACACTGGACTGAATTTCGATACTTCTATCTCTGTGTCAATCAATTATTATTTTTTTTTGATATTTGACTGGTAGTGTATGCATGTATAGTAACAGTGTATTTGGAATATGAACAGTGCCACCTGCTGGTTGAACTATTGAAATGTATGCTTAAAAAATGTCTTTGACAATCCCCAGAGCACAGATAAATGTCATTGGGAAAAATAAAAACTCTGAATTTGACATCACTGATGTTGTAGATGTATGACCTAAAACCCACAATGATGAATTTCTATCTAACAAAAATCAAGAAACTTTAATAACATAAAATAATGTACAGTCTATCAGTCAAAACAGCACAATCAGGACTAGCATTAAATTAAGTATTATACATTTTCTAAATATTCCTGAATAATAACAGCTATCCTAAACCGTCCACTTAATTAGGAAACATGTAGGTTACGAACTTAACCCACGTTCCCTGAAGGAGGGAATGGAGACGTTATATGGGAACTCGCCAGAGAGAGAGACTTCATGAGTATAAGAGGGCACGAGCACAGTGCACCTGCAGGTTTTCGCTGAAGAGCCAAGCCGGCGTCAGCGCGACCTCAGAGTCGTGGCAGGAGAAAGTGTAACGTCTCTGTTCCCTCCTTCAGGGAATGTGGGTTACGTTCGTAACCTAGACGTTACCCTTTCAGTCTAATCACTTCGACGTTACATATGGGAACACCCACGGAAAAGGCCACAACTCTGGGGCCGTGTTACACGGAGACCCCCTGCCGACAGGCGAGATTTACTTTTTTTAAGTTTGTCAGCAGAGGATCTGCACGTAACCTTCCCAACCCTCTGTGGCCCAAGGAGGGGGGCACACAGAGTTGCTTTCAGTGGTGCTGAAGCAGGTGGTTGAGGCGGAGCACATGAGTTAACACACAGTTCTAGCATGTGGAATAAGGAAATAAAATATATCTATAAGATTATGGATATCTGGCTGACTGTGGAAAAAAGATGTTATTTTTGCCACACCTACTTGGCGAAGGAGACCCAGAGGAAGCACAGTCAAGGCTACAGTAATCCGCTCTATTCCGACTGCAGGGCAGGGAGGGCTCAGGTCACGCACAGTTAAGGGAACACTGAGAGAAAATAGCGCACGGAACCTGTAGGAGGGGCGCAGCAAGCCGGCACCAGCCGGTCCTCTCGCTCACCTGCTGTCCTGCTGAGGACGCGAGAATACACAGCCTCTACGCAGAGGTCTTTTCCTGTAAAACCTAGCGAAGGTGACGGTGTCGCTCAGCCTGCAGCTCTAATCTATGCTAAGAGGTGCCATGAGCCTGTCGTATAGGACGAAGCAACACTCTCTGAGTGAGCTCCCGGTCCTAAAGGCAAGGCTTCCTTGGTATAAAGGGAATGGCATTAACCACCCAATGAGCCAACCTCAGTTTGGAGACAGCATTCCCTTTAGTCTACAACAGACCCATCTCGGAGCCTAAACCAGCCTCGCATAGGGGGCTTCCCGCTTAGGAGATGATCTCTCTGACAACATTGAAACGCCGGAGAAGTCTGCTGCTGCATCCCGTGGGATGCGGGTGCCATAGGTGCCCAATCCCCTGGGAAGAAGTTTCCTTCAGGGGATTTACAGGAAGGGCTACCGGAGCTGCAACACTCTAGCCTGGTAGACCTGATGCATTGCAAGCGCGTGCGCAGTGGTGGCAGCCTGCCCAACGGCGCAGTAGACGGACGATAGTCTACACGCCTCGGACGGGAGGCGTGTCTGATCACCACAGGCGGAGACGCCGCGCGGACATAAATGCACCGCAACAGCGCGCTCCACCCGAGGGGCCGCCGCATCCCCCTGGCTGCACCGCCATCGAAAGTGGCGAGGGGCGGAGAGCCTGGGTGCAGGTGTGACAAGTAAGGGGCTCGGCACGATCTGGTAAGCTTTTTGTGCACCTCCAGGAAGAATGGCACTGGGAGAGAGCGCGGCGGGGCCGCATCCCTGACTCCCAGAAACCAATCATCCAGCCGCGAAGGGTCGGTTGAAAGCATACGGTATACCTACAGACCGATTCCTAGCACAGCGCGGAGGAGCATAGCCGACAGTTCGGTTTCCGCCGCGGACGGGGCAGACACTGCAGCGCGGCACGCTCCTAACGCGGTTTCAGCCTCACCATCTGACTCACCCTCTGATGCTGCTGAACACGTCTCAGCCTCTCAGGGTGCCCCGAAGGACACACTCAGCCCTGTTACGGGGGGAGCAGTCTCCTCCAGGAAAACCACGAGACTACACGGTGTATCAGAAGTCCGCACGGCTTTCAACCCGGACGAAACATTCTGAACGCTCACCTTGAAGTCCCCCAGGCGCCTCGCTGCAGCGCGGGAAGGATGCGAGGGGAGCCATCTCGCGAACGAGAGGCGGGACTTCAATGTAGCCATGGTCATACGCTTGCAATGAACGCATTGACCATCCACAAAAGCTGTCTCAGCGTGCACTCGGTCCAGACACGCGAGACAGCGATCATGTCTGTCCAAAAAGGTGAGAAAACTCCGCATCCAGAAACACACGGCCGGTTTCACATTCCAAAGAACCCTTCACCAACCGTGGGAAAAGTTCGCTCTTTCTCCCGGTTGCCCAGGGAAGACCTAACGCGGCAACTCCGTGCACTCAGAGGTCTTTTGCTCAATGGATATGCAAGATGACTGGCACACAAGCCTTTAAAAAGGCTACCAGCCCGCAGGATTCGCTGACAGCTGCCCAGATGAAACGCTGTCAGACGAAAGAGCAGGAAAGCAGGAACTCTTAAAATCAGGATTCTACCTTGATCGTTCTCCAGAACTCGCAGAGGGGGTCTCCTGTAGGCTCAGACGGCGAAGGTATGAAGCGAAAATCTGCAGGTGCACTGTGAACGTGCCCTCTTATACTCACTCAGTGATAAGGGAACACCTGAGCACAATCAGTGCACGCCAATGTTTCATTGGCCTTTAGTAAAGTGCTTAAAGGCAATTGGCGAGTTCCCATATGTAACGTCGAAGTGATTCGACTGAAAGGGTAACCTAACTTTTCAATATAATGCTGCATTTCCATTTTTTCCATGTCTCCGTCCTTAAAACAACTACTTGATGCACCACCAGTTAAACTTTAAAACTGTTAGTCAAGTTGCTATTGCTAGTTAAAAAGGATTTACTATTCTTAGTTTTACTAGTTGTACTGATAACCTGATAAAAGTCTTTAAAAATAATGGTATGTAGTAGAAAAGCTACAGCTGAGAAGGATAACTTATAAACATTTATATAATCAATTCATAAATAAGTCAACAAATAGCCCAGAAATGACAACAGAATAGAGCTGACATCTATTCTACATATAAATATAATTACATTTTTAACACATTTAGAAATACATATGCAATACAGTATACGTATACATACAAGTATATGTATATACACAAACACATATTTCAAAGTGTACATGAAACAGATTATTGGAGTATATTTTATAAGAAAACAACCATTTGAGTCTTTCATAATTCATTGTTACTTTTTATTTATTTGAAATTATTTTTATTAATTTACTAACACTTTTGGAGTAAAAATAGCTTAAAAGTAAACCTTACATATTACACTTTATTTCAGTGTATTGTAAAATTCTCTGTATTGCAAAAGGAGACATTTTGTGGATGGGGAAAAAAAGACACAAGAAGAAAGCTTTGCAGAGCACAAACATCAAAATGCCTGAAAATCTGACTGAATGCATCTCATCCTTAAAGTACCTATGCAATTATTTGCTCTCCCTTGTAACAGGACAGAATCATGTTTGACTTTTACCCTAAGTGACTTTTTGACTCGTTCGACCATCTCCCCATCTCTTTTTTTAAACAGGTTCAGAGTGCAAATACATTGATGCATTGCGACTAATGGATTGAAACTAATAAGTGTGTGTCTGTGTACGTGTGTGTGTGGATCACGCCACCTGGGCATCACTATATAAGACTCAGAACATCAGGCTGGACCGTGAAATCGCACTGGGAGCCAGGAAAGAGAAACCAGTGAGGCAACATCAAAATCTTTGACTTTATTTCTCCGTGACGACCCAACACAATCCAGGTGAGCCGGACAACTATTTGGCACTATACCTTTATATCTTTTGAGGTAGAATCCATTAATGATTTACTGAGTAGCTGTATGGTCTGATCCTCAGGAAAGATGATGACAAAGATCTACGCCTTCATTGGACTTTTACTTCTTATTCTGATCCAGAGCAGCCTGCAGATTCCAATACAAGAAAGCATGGAAGAAAACTCCAGGTAAGAGTTACTACATTAAAAAAAATATTTCATTTTAAATGGCTTCTGCAGATGGGATTTTTATTGTAGTAATACAATAAAACACAATCTGGGACACATTTAACTTCAATAGGGAACTGTAGGTTGCTTAAAGAAAATTAAGCATATTTATGAGGTTTTATTTTAGAATTTTAATTTACTTATGAAAATTAAATGTCATTAAATACTTTTAAATAATTTTGCTACATGTCACTAATAAATTCAATTAAATGCTTTTTTCTTGTTTGGTTAACATGTCTCAGACATGGTGATTGACATGTTTGATATTAACTTCCAGCCTAATGTCTGAGGATGCACTATTTAATGACCCAAGAGAAGTAAACAACGTTAAGAGGCATTCAGAAGGCACATTCTCAAACGATTACAGCAAATACCTGGAGACCAGGAGAGCACAAGACTTTGTTCAGTGGTTAATGAACTCCAAGAGAAGCGGGTAAGTTTTAATGCTGTAAGGTTTTGAAAAATATTTAAGAACAAGTAAAAAGAAAATAAAAAAAATACTAGACTACTGTATACTAACTACTGTATAATACATATAATACATGGCATTCACTATTTGGACATTTATTTAATTTATAACAATTCCAACATGACATGACTACATCTTTTTGATCTTTTGAAATCTCACCAAGGCTTGTCTATATCAATTTATTTGATAGAGAAAAACAGTAATATTGTGAAATATTTTTATAATTTAAAATAACGGTTTTCTTTTTAAATATGGTAAAATGCCATTTATTCCTTTGATGCAAACTGAATTTTCAGCATCATTAATCCAGTCGTTAGTGCCACATGATCCTTCAGAAACCATTCTGATACGCTGATTCTTGCTGCTCAAGAAAAATGAATATTATTATCAATGTTAAAAATACTTGTGTGGCTTCATTTATTTGAAAGATTATAAATGTTTTTACTGTCACTTTTGAACAATTACATGCTTAATTAAGCATTACATGCTTTGCTGAATAAAAACAAAAATGTTCTTACTTTTGAACGCTACTTTAAATTGATTATTATTGATGTCCTTTTTAAACCTGGCAGGAAGAATATCATCCTTACAATCAATAATAATATTTTTTTCCCCCAGTGTCCCCACACGACGGCATGCAGACGGAACATTCACCAGTGACGTCAGCTCTTACTTGCAGGACCAGGCAGCCAAAGAATTTGTGTCCTGGCTAAAAACAGGGAGAGGTCGACGCAAATGAGGTTGCATAACTGTGATTTTCAACTTTGTTTTATAATGCCTAGTGCTGTCAGTTTCACTGAATCATGCAAATAAATATTTCTTCAAATGAAGCACTTGTTTTTTTGGTTTTTGAGCACTGTAAACCAGTTTTTATCCAGACTATGTTTCAGTTAAGAATAAACAGGGTTAAAATGAATTGTGCAAACTACGTGGTGTTTTGTGTTTTCAACTATATGTGTAAGACATTTAAAAACTAAAACTTTCCGTTCATTATAAAAATCTTGAATATTGTTTAACATACGTTGTTCAAAATAATGCATTCCAATATTTGTTGCCAAGGACAATTTCTCAAAAAAGATCAACTACGTGATAAACTATTGTGCAACTGTGTTGGATAAACAATGCAAAAAAAAAAAAAGCACAGTGAAAAGCACCATTGCAGAGAGTTTAACAAAATAACCTCATGTTAAAAGGAAAGAATTTGACATTTATCCAGATAATACCACTCTGTCCCTTTGAGAAACAGACTCTGTGAGCAGTTAAAATGCTATTTGTCAAGTTGACATGCAAGCAAATGCTGCAAATTCATGTGGGAAAACAACTGCAATCAAACAGAATATCCATGCGTCAAATGGCTTCAATCATTCTGTCAAAATAGTTATGAGTTATGATTAAGTCAAGCTTGAACTCCACTCAGTTACCTTTTCATGTGATCTTGCCCATAATCCCTGAGGAGAACAAACTTCCGCATGCTAAACTGGCCTGATATGTCACTTCTGCTTACCTCACCGTATCTAACATGACACTGACAGAAGACGGGAATCACCAAAGCCTTATGGAAAAGTATCAATTATCCAGCACTGTCAGGCACCCTGGGACCACATGTCTCCGGTCCTTCAACAAGAAGAAACCGGCACCAGTGCCAAAGATGCAGTCCACCCTGGGAGCAGGTCTCTCTATGAGCTGTCAGCTGATGCTACAAACCATCTGTTCACCAAAAAAATACACTAAATATTAAGCCAACACACTCACTCGTTGAAATAGAGGAGAACCTAAATAAATATATTTAATAGGTGTGTAATACTAGCTGTTTGTCAAGACAAACTCTTGGCTTGAAATTTAAAAACTGATGTACTGTACTTGGAGCTACTTTTATGGTGCAAGTTTTGTCAATTTGGAGCTCAACAACCTCTTCATTCAATTTTGACTCTCTGTCATAAAGCCGAATTGGTTGAGGGCTGTAGTGATGGTTGACTTTCTACAACTTTCTCTCATCACCCAACTGCATCTCTGGAGCTCAGTGATCTTTGGGTTCCTCTTTACCTCTCTTACCAAGGCTCTTCTCCAATAGCTCAGTTTGGCCGGACGGCCAGCTCTAGGAAGGGTTCTGGTCATTCCAAACATCTTCCATTTAAGGATTATGGAGGCCACTGTGCTCTTAAGCCCTCTTCACAATACACACGACACACAGCTACAAAGCGTCGCGATCCAATTCATTTCAATGTAGAGCTGGCAGTTTCTGGCAACAAGAGCGACAGCGGCCGTGAGCAACCGTTGGTGACCGGATGTGGGCGTGTCGATGCGACAAAGTTCATTTTTGCAAATGAGGAGCGACTTTTAGGAGCGACATCCAATAGGAAAGAAGACAATAGTGCTCTTGTGATCATTCTCCTTTCAGCTCCAGTAGTGATGACGACATTTGCGTTTTTGCCATAGATAAACACAGAATGCAAAAGAATACTCTCTGTTTCTCATTCATTTTTGTTTGTACGTACTGTATGGACTCAATGTATATTTAAATTATATTCAGTCTTTTGCCTCCAAAATGTTTTTATTTAGAGGCAAGAAACATGGTTCGCTGTCAACAATGAC
>JAUMHQ010000063.1:20346855-20357554 GCA_032361165.1 Enteromius paludinosus
AAATCTTTGTTTGTGTTCTGCTGAGGAAACAAAGTCACCTACATCTTGAATGCCCTGGGGGTAAGCAAATAAACATCTAATTTTCATTTTTGGGTGAATTATCCCTTTAAAATAAAGTAACACAATCATCTACATCTTGTATGGCCTGAGGGTGAACACATATTTCTATCAAATTTTCATTTGGATGAACTATTCCTTTAAGTATTCATGTCAAAAACACTTCATGTGCAGAATATTTTCTTCTGATTGCACTAAACACATGATGATCTCAATAATAATCCATGTTTAGCAGCTAGCAGACCAGAAACACTCACACATTACAAACTCACAGCTGATTTAAAAATTTTTCTGTCTGAGTAGTCAGACAGACTAGTGTGAGTAGTCAGACAGACAGTAGTGTTTTTTAAACAACAACAAAAAGGATCTCATGCTGTCTATCTTTGTCTGACACTTACAGAGAGATGTGAATGATTTATTGTTTTCTACTTACTAACTGGATGGAAAAATTGGGCAGAATTCAAACATTTTTGGAGAGACACATAATGGTAAATGTCTGTTCCAGATGGATTACAATCAAATCTGTCAAACGCCGCCAATTTGTTCAAAATACTTGTTGTCATGCAAAGAAAGACATGATGGGATGGTAAAGTGACGTGGGATGTTGCTAGGAGAACAGTGCAGTGTGCTTACCTTTGGGGATCCGCATCTGCAAAACTAGTAAAGGGGGCTAATAAAAAAAAAAGAAAAAGTAATTAATTCAAAATGTGTTAAATGCTGAATAAATGAATAAAAAAGGATATATGTACATATGTAACATGATGTTTGTACATGTGTGTTTCCAAACAATTAAAGGTGCAAGACAAACATTTTTGACAGCTAGTGCACAGAAAACTACCTGAGAGGTACTGTGTTGTCAGCAGTCATTCTTAATATTAAAGTAATAACAGTAGTTTTAAAACACCTACAGTTTTTAAAAGATTATGTACTACTGATTTGACTTCTATCAAGTCTATCTTTTTTACCCTTTGATCTTGATTTTCTTTTTTAATAATTTTAATAATGTTTAATAATAATGTATAATTATGCTTTTTGTAGGTGCAGACAATCTCAGATCAATGAGGCCTACAATCAATAAATTCCAAGGAAAAAAACAAAACAAAACCTGTAATAATGAAAAGAAAACAAGTTGATAAAAAAAAATAAATAATAAAAAATAAATTCCAAGATTTTAAATAATATAGCAAAAATAATGATATTATTTTTATACATATTTTTATATGACCATGGATTACAAATTGGTTAAGGATTTTCAGCACAACCCAAGGTTAAATAAACTTTAGAATGTAAGTTGTCTGCACCATTTACAACCAAGTGACATAAACATGAATAATTCTTCAAATTGTGTGTCTGGTTGCAGAGAGATTTTCTGGCACTTGAAGCATAAGCAGTTTGCTTATACCAAAGTTAAAAAAATAAATAAATATGAAAATAAATCAGAACCTTTTTGTGTTTAGATCAGTTTTGGAATTCCAAGTACTTCCAAAGGATCCTTTTGACATTTCATCAGTGATGTTGATAATAGAAGGATCACCTCTAAAAAAAAAACAATAAACATAATTAATATCAATAAAATATAACATTAATAACCCTGTGTGTGCATGGAACAATCGTAAAACATTTGACTGAAAATTTTAATGCAATTATGAATACTTCACAATAATTGCTTATTCCAATTATTAATGTTAATTAATATTAATGTCAATATTTATAATTTGTGCTTTATTTAAAAACATGTTACTTGTCACCTTAACATTTGTGACCCTGAAGCATAAAACCAGTCATACTGTATGTAGCACAAGTCATTAGGATAATAAGTAAAGATCACATTCCATTAAGATATTTTGGAGATTTCCTACTGTAAATATATCAAAATAAAATTTTGGATTAGAAATATGCATTGCTAAGAACTTAATTTGGACAACTTTAAAGGTGATTTTCTCAATATTTAGATATCTCGGCAAAATATTGTCCTATCTATGGAAAGATGATTTATTCAGCGACAAATATAATTATGTATAACTCTCAGCCATGAAACAAAATAACCTTTTCCTTTATTTTGTGGTCCTACATTAGTTCAAATTATATTACATTATATTATAAATTTACTTTATATTATTTATATTTGTTTGGTAAAATCACTCTCAAGTATTGCCCCATTGTTTTAATAAACCAACAGAACCTAGTATTGCTTGCTATTGTGAGACACAGATAGGAAAATCTGGTACATACTTGTAATGTCCCTCCAATGGCACTTGTACGATTCCTTCTTCCTCTGCCAAAATACTTTGCTCCTCCTGGCAGTAAACACAGGGAGAAGGAGCGAGAGAGAGTTTTATTCCAATCCAGCCAAAGAGAACTTCAGAGACCCTTTGAGATTAAATAACTTTGCTGAAGGACATTTTGGCAGATCGATTCATGTTCCATTTGTTTGGCATGAAATGAATACATTCAGATACTGAGGTGGGTGAATCGGGGTCCCTCTATAAGAAACGTATCATGGCAATTTTAGCAAGAGTAAAACATGAGATTACGTGCCAGGGGGTCAGAAAGTCTCTGAATGCAGGAAAAACAAACTGCAAAACTGGAGCACAAAATCAGATCTCCTCATTAAAGCAGGACCTCAAAAACTCACAGAAGAAAACTCTTGCTTTTACTTTCATTCAGCTTACATAAATAAACTCATCTTGTACCATTCAGTTATATGGACATTGTCTTGCAAATGCTAATTACTTGTGTTTTTAAGGGGTCCAAACTGTAAAGCTTTTGTAGCAGGTTATTATTTTTTCCCTGTTTTTCTTTTTAAAAAACAGCTCTAACTTTGTCACTCTGTGGTAAGAAGTCACCAAAATTTTGCATGGAGGTTATTTCAGTGGCAAACTGTAATAATCTCAATTATGTGATGGATTAGTGCTGCCTAGCAACCAGAGTAGCAAAATATTAAACATTATCCCTATGTGCTGCTGGTCGATTTGAACAATATATGTAAATATTTGTATAAAACCAAAATGATCTCCTCATTAACCACATAACTGCATGCATACTATTTGGACAGATAGATAACTAAATGTGAAGGGATGGTTGACAAATGTTATTAAAATTTTTTGAATCTAAAAGCATGAGTGATATATGTATGTGTTGATTTAAATACAAATTGAGAAAAATTATTTATGAAAAATGTTCAAAACAAGCAATTAAAAATAAGCTTTTATTTTAATTCAAGTGCTTAATGTCTTTGAAGAATCATGTTTCTGATGCACCAGCCTGATTTTGTAAGCGTAATTTCTATACCTGGAAAGAGTCATTGAAATTAAAAACGCAATTGGCATTTTTATAATTTTAGTAAATATATTAAAATATATGTAAAAATCTTTGTCGTTAAATCTCATTTAGGAAATCAAGAGTAATGAGGAAAACCACTTAAACTAAAACCAAATATCTTTTAAAAATGTCACTTGATACTAACTAACTTTAATACACAGATATTAATTTATGTTTAATTAATATGTAAAATAATAAGTAAGTATTAGTAAATGTCATAACACAAAAATTGCTGACAATTTATACTTAATATACAATACTGTTTAAAAGTCTTATTTTTTTATAATTTACAGTAAACCTTTTACTCAGCAAAGCTTAATTAAGTTGACAGTGAAGACATTTATTAAGACAAAAAATTATATATATTAAAAAAAAAAAGACTTTCTATTTATTAAAGCATTCTACTGTATGTATCATGGTTTCCACAAAAATATGAATTTTCAAATATTTCTTGAGCAGCATATTAGAATGATTTCTGAAAGATCATGTGACACTGATGACAGTAATGATTTTAAGGATTTAATTGGAAGTCTTGTCTTCAAAATCCCTCTTCTTATCTTTGATGTCAGGCACATCTGTGCACTTAATTTGTTCTTTCCACTTTCTGCATGGACCTTGCAAATTGCTGCTTGCGGCCATATTACAAGTGCTTATTCACAGCGAACGTTACATTAGATAACAAACTGTATACCTCTCGCTCAGCATCCTCCAGTTTCTTCTTTTTGCTCTCAGGCATGAGGTCATCGAGCCAGCTGAGCTCCCGCTTTGTGAAGATAAAATCCAGCAGCTTTCTAATAAAAACCAGTGCCAACACCTGCCACGAGCAAATCACTAATTCAATTATCACATATTACTCGAAACAGTGAAGAGATGCTTCATGAGGCAATTACACTAGCAGACGTACGCTTAGACATGTTTGGCAGACTGTATGATCTTTCTGATTAGTATTGTGCCAACTTACATTTCAATTTCTTTACAAAACTAAAAATATAATTACAATTTTGAAGACTCAAGGATGAACAAGCAGATATGTTCAAACCTTTGACAAGTGGTGTAAATTAACTTTGTACATACATTTGACTTTTTTTCTGCAAACTTTTCTGAAATATTTTGACAGATAAAGCTGGTTTACACTTTTACACTGTGGTAAATATTAAGGATAACATGAAAAGTCCAGTATGTACCATCATAGGAAAGACGATGGCAGCTCTGGAGGTCTTGATGACCCAGAGGAGAACCAGACAGCTCAGCTGGATGATGGTGAACAGATGAACCTTTCGGAGAGGAACGTGCCTCAGGTAAATGAAGTCAGGCTGGTGTTTAGCCGGCATCCCAAACAATCTCAAACGATCGAAAAACTAAAATAATAGAAAAAAGAGAAATGTATGCATTAGAGCAGCAGCTTTCAACTAGCAGCCTCAGCAACCATCCAAAACGGGCCTTGAGACTACTTTTATTATTTAAAATAGGACTACAACAGCTTTGAAATAAGCAAAAGCAAAATAAAAATTTCAGTTAAGGGTAAAAACAATAACAAAACCAACTAAAAACATGAAAATAAAAAAAAATCTCCTCATTTCATCTGTCCAATCAGATCCATCTTACCCACTATAAATAAATCCATTTCCTTCCCTTCTGCATCTCATCTTTTGTGCATCCCTGCACCGCACCCTCTTCACCTGTTCTCGCGGCTTCCTTCACGGGTAGCATGCAGGGTCTGAGCCGGATGCCGAGCTCTGCCCTCGCTATAGGGTTCAAATCACTAGGGCTCGGAGTCCGCTGACCTACCTGCTCACCCCCCGGACAGCACGTCAAACTCGCTTACTATTTATTATGAGGAAGCGCGAACTCGTGAAATGAAAAAGGAAATGTAAAAATATAACTATAAAAGTAACAAAAAATATTAATAAAAACTAGTATCTGATTTGGCAGATTTGGCAAGTTTGAAATTCTATACTGTTGTGTATAGTGCTTTTACCTGTATTCCTCTCAGTGAAGAAGCACCCATGTAAAGGAAAACTCCATAAAGAACCGGCATTGGAATAAACTAAGGAATATACAAAATAAACATCATCATTAACTATTTTTGTTGTGTTTTCCTACAGTACATGATCATTTTCCTCCCTTGCTCTAATCAAGTTTTGAGTTTTAAGTGTTTTTATTTTATAGTGACCTCTTACTTTTCAAATGATCAAGTGAAATTTATTTCCTCATAATATGAACACTTTTAACGTACCTATAAAATAAATAGTGTTTCTACAGTATAAATCAAAAAGCAGGGGACAGTGCAAAAACCCATTTAATGGTTTCCATTCATCTACACCCTAGGACAAATAATTACACGTTAGTACTTACTACATAATAATGCCTACTTGTGAATTTAATGCACACCTTAATGTTAAAATACATTTTTAATTGTTTTGATTTGCAGTTAATTTGTTAGTTTAAATTTAGTTATAAATAGTAAAATTGTTTACATTAAATGCAATTTGATGAATCTAACAGTTACTTTTTGATCAACTTAAGTAGAACTTAAGTATGTTGTCTTTGTATGTAATTTCATTATTGTTTATATACTTTTTTGAAATATGCTTAAAGTTTCCTGACTGAATGCACAGACTATATATATAAATATAAGTATTTATATAATTAAAATGTACTTCAATGTAATTTCTATTAAAACGTATGTTATATACTTTGCAGATTTGTAACAACGAGGTTGCATATGTAGTACATTTAGTAAATAAATATTTAGTACATATAAATATAATAGCATAAAATGTAATACTGAATAACACACCACAGCTAAAATTGTAATGAAGTATTTGTAACTTAGTATCCTAGACAACAGATAAAGCACAACAAAAGATTATTAAAACATAATTATTTAAAAAATAAAAATAAAAATTTAAAAAGCAAGTACAAAAAATATACCTTAATTTATACATAAACGATATTTTAATTATCTACAAATTTAATATAATTAAGTAAACTTCTTTTTCACAAGCGTGTAAGCACAAAATATCTATATAGCACTTGCAGTTGCATTTTATTACTCTTTTGTTGGTTCTGATTGCTTCTATTGTCCACATTTGGATAAAATCATCTGCTAAATGACAAAATGTAAAATGTGGCGCTTAAATACAATTTTGGATAGTAGTATAAACACCTTTGGAGAAAAGCATCAGTCATGTGCATAAATGTAAATGCAATTATGAATATATTGATCACTGAGCTTCACACCTTCAGCACTGAGGTCATGAATACAGAGCAGCCCATGAGGAGAAAGATCATGAGGCCGGTGACCCGCTGCTCTCTGATCCCGAGAAACTTGGGCTGTTCACCAGGTGCCGAACACTCGGATTCCAGTTTCAGACTGTTGACGTGACTGATGGACAGAACTGTGGCTGCCACAAACCACGGCAGCCCCATCAGAGAGCAGACGCCCAGCATCACGCCCACCCAGAACAGGTCCAGATGATAGCCACAGCCTTTCTGTAGAAACAAGAAGTCAAACGAATGGTTAAAACAGGTTATAATAAAAAAATACAAATATTTCTATTTATAAAAACCCATCGATCTGTTTCAGAAGACACGTGGTAACCCTCAGGAGGCGTATACTTTAGGTTAGTTTCACAATGGATGTATCCGATTCATGGAGATTTAAAATAAGAGTCACTATCCACCAGCAACAGGGATGTAGCGATGAGGTATAACATTAACTTTACTAGAATTCAGAAGACAAAGAGAGAATTACACACATCCAAAATAATCTTGACGAACGACAACTAAGGCTGGAACTCAGGCATTATATTTACACAGACACTGACAAGACATGGCTGGAAACTAATTAAACTAGGACAGGAACTTAGGACCAAATAAGGGCATACAGGAAATGGACTGAACCAAAAACACAGAACACGTGACATGGCACACAGACATAGGCGTGACATCATCTCCCCCTCCCGGCAGGTGCGTCCTCGCACCTAAAGACATCCATAAGGGGAGGGGGGGGGGCATCCTGGAGGCCGTACAGGGTATAGTCACTGGTTGCCTCCAGGGTGGATCAGGAGCCTTGGCAGACCATGGCGGATCAGGAGCCTTCGGAGGCCAGGGCGGATCAGGAGCCTTCGGAGGCCATGGTAGATATGGAGCCTCGCAAGGCCATGGTGGAAATGGAGCCTCGGGAATCCATGGCAGATCAGGAGCCTTGTGAAGCCATGGTGGATCAGGAGTCTTGCGAGGCCATGGTGGATCAGGAGCCTTGCAAGGCCATGGTGGAGACTCAGGAATCGCCTGCGGTTGTAGACTCAGGAATCACCCGCGGCTGTTGCGGGACCCTATAGCCCCCCCCAACTTTTCTTGGGGAAGCTTCCCTCCTTCCAGGGCTGTGGTTCTTGCAGCGAGCACTCAGTTCTGGGCTCCTGCAGCGTGCACTCGGGGCTGGGCTCTTGCAGCGCAGACTCTGGTGCTAGGATCGGGATTGGCATCACTAGTCATGATATAGGGGCAGGAATCGGGACTGGTACTCTTGACTGAAATCTAGGGGCAGGAATATGGAACGGTACTCTCGACCATAAACTAGGGACTGGATCTAGGAACGGCTTCCCGGCCATAAACTAGGGACTGGGTCTGGGAACGGCTTCACTGGCAGTGACTCAGGAACTAGATCGGGGATCAGATCGTGAGCCAGGCAAGAGTGGATGGCCTCCTGGCTGTAAAGCAGTAACTGGATTGAGAAACGGTTCTCCTGGTCATTACTTTGAGTCAGGATTCGGGATTGGCACGATTTGCCCCTCATACCATGCCGGTCTCTGGAGCAGTTTCTGCCGACGAGCGAGCCGTGACCTGGGCAATGGAGGATGGCCCCCTCTCCATTGCTCATGCTGGCCAGGCTGAGGAGTGAGCCCGTTGAGGAGCCGGTGGAGGATTTCCTCAGGTGAAATCATCCTCATTCTTTCTGTTGTAGTCGTTCGTTCTATCACAGATGTTGTAGCAGGCAACAGGCAGAGATGTAGAGATGAGGTATAACATAAACTTTACTAGAATTCAGAAGACAAAGAGAGAATTACACACATCCAAAATAACCTTGACGAACGACAAACAAGGCTGGAACTCAGGCATTATAAATACACAGACACTGACAAGACATGGCTGGACACTAATTAACTCAATGAACTAAAACTTGGACAGGAACTTAGGACCAAATAAGGGCATACAGGAAATGGACTGAACCAAAAACACAGAACACGTGACATGGCACACAGACATGGGCATGACAATTACTAAGCTTGCAGGATAAATATAAAAAACTCTGACTGTGTTTGTCTGAAAGAAGAAAGTCATATACACCTAGGATGGCTCTGGATTGAGTAAAATATGGGGTAATTTTCATTTTGGGTGAACTATTCCTTTCACTCCTTTCATTCAGACTTGAAGGCAGTTTGAAGGAAACTAGCAGCACCTTCAGCTTGTGCTCCTTCCTGTTGATGATCACAGCCGTGATCTGCTGGTCCATAAAGATGAGGATGGTGCAGAGGAGGGCGGGAATGACTGTAATCACACACGTCCACCACGGGTTCGGACCCAGGGGGTTAATGAACCACCCACGATCATCACGAGTTGGCTGAAAACATATTGCAAGATTTATTAAAACATATTAAACTGGCCAGAAAACATATTAAATGGGCAAAATGTATTGTTGTCATGTCTATTAATACACACACACACACACACACACACATATATATATATATATATATATATATATATATATATATATATACGGTTATGTTACAGTTAACATATGGCTAACATAATAAACTTCAAACATTTTTTGCTTTTTGTGAAGTTAGTGTATTTAAAGCTGTAGACCATAATGATCCAAAGTCAATATTTGAGCAAGTACATAACTAGCCAGTGTTCAAAACTATCACCTTCCTTAGCTTATAATAATGTTTTCTAATTTGAGAGGTACAAGCAGGTTTTCGTGGGAAATTTGAGCATGGCACTGCGTCATTACATCATGTCTGTAATGTGTAAACATAAAGATGTCCCGACAAGTATAGGCTTCATCTTATTTATCTGAGGATCCTACAGGAGACGCATCATTTAATTATAGCCTATTCTCACATCAACTGGAATAATTAAATGTCAAAAAATAATTTTGATGGTGGACTGTAATCCAGAAAGCATTATATGAAGCACATGTGAATAAAATATTCCAGTTTTAAATGTGCTTCTGATTACAGATAGCCTGTAATTATAGAATATTTGTATTTTAAAGAGAACCAGTTATAGTTACCATAATTAGCTTTTTTTGTTAAAAATATTCTTAATATGAAATTCAAATGGTGTGACAATTAGAGATTAGACTGTACATAAATTTAAATTTACACGGTAATGCAGACTATACTTATGGTGATGCCATGCTGATGTTGTTAACATTAATTATTTGAGAAAAAAGTATTAACAATAATAATTTGCAGGGTTTAATGTAATACGAGATAATAAATTGTTATATTTAATCTCTGTTGGTAGCGCAATTTATGGTAATGCTTTTTTGCTCAGTTGGTCAAAACAAAACTTGGCAGACTTGTTACTTACTTGGTCAGTTTACAATATCTGGTGAACACTCTTATTTGGGTCACACATTCCAAGACAGGCTAGAATACGTGATTAGCAAGTACAGGATTCACACCGATTTGGTGACTGACAGCCACGCTTTCACCTCAAAACATTAGATTCATCCACAACTGACTGCAATTCAAGGTTTTCAAACATAGATGGCAACAAAGAGGTTAAAACATACTGACTGCAGATAACTATTTGTTTCATTGTATATAACCTTGTATATTTCATTCTATATTCTTGTTCTTTTTCCACATTACATTTTTAACACAAATTGTATAATTTTATATTGTACATATGGTTGGGAATCGAAAAGTTGTAAAAAATTTGCCTTAGCATCATTGTTTCAAGAGATTCATTCAAAACCACTGATTCATCCAGTGATGTCTAAATGTTAGACTTCATTTTTTTAACCACATTAAGAATCTGAATCAATAAGCAGATTTGTAATCAGAATTGGAAATGATACCCAACCCTTAAAACATTACATGCTTGAAATAATTTTGTCGTTGGTGATTTGGAGCTGGTTAAATTAAATTCAATCAAATTCAATTAAATTCAATTAAATTCAATTAAATGATAGTCAACTAGAAAGTAAAGTGTAAAAGTAATGTTGGCTTGAAGTTTAAAAGACAGACGGACAGATAGATAGATAGATAGATAGATAGATAGATAGATAGATAGATAGATA
>JAUMHQ010000063.1:20381112-20391238 GCA_032361165.1 Enteromius paludinosus
TGATGTGGCACACCTGTGAGGTGGGATGGATTATCTCAGCAAAGCAGAAGTGCTCACTATCACACATTTAGACTGATCTGTGAACAATGTTTGAGAGAAATGGTAATATTGTGTATCTGGAATGAATTTTAGGAATGAATCTTTAAGTCCATCACATGAAAAATCGGAACAGAAACAAAGGTGTTGCGTTTATATTTTTGTTGAGTGTATTAGAGTCAAAATGTTTTTACAGAGGGAATCTCATTTAGTCGCTCAGAAAATACAGACGTTTTGACATGTTTTGGGGGGAATAAAATGTATATTATCAAGCAAATTATATTATATTTGAACAAATCCCTCTGTAAAAAACTTCAGGATGTAGACAGGGATAAAAATGTAAAGTACGGTGTGTGGAAGTACTAGTGAAGTGGAGATGGCTTAGCGTACAGGAAAAACTCATTTAGAGAAAACAGCCTTAAAAATATGCATGGTAATTGAAATCTATTGATACAAATATATACACTGCTAAAAAAGAAACACTTAACAGTGTCTTTTGGATGTTTACTTTCCACTAGTTTGAAAAAAAAAAAGAAAAAAAAGCCCATAATCTCTTAAATTTGACAGAGGCATGAAAAAACTGGGTTTTCGGCTGCAGTGTCTCCCATTAACTTCTGTCTGAGTGACCCCATCACAGGCGGGAATAATAGTAATATACAGTAGGCACAATAATATATTATACATAAGCAAATTATAGATAATATTATACATTATATAAACATATGATATGAAACATTACTTAAAAGCGCACGTGTTCCTTGGCAAAAACATAAGCATCAAACCCTGTACGACTGTTTTACTATTTAAAGTAACCGGATGAATCGCCAGACAGGAAGCGGTAGTGGACCTACCTATTTTTGTGTGTAATTGGCCATATTGTCTCTGGAGTTAATTGGTTTCTCAGAGTCCAGGTAGTTACTAAATGTTTTGGCAGCATTAGAACCTCAGCACTTTTCCATTAATGGCGCGTGAAATGAAATGTTTGATACTGCAAATAAAATCAGTGATATTCAAGGATGTTATGGTAGGTAATGCGTTGAAACAGCCATTTAATGGGTCCTGGAAGATTGGGGTAGTGTCAGCTGGAACCGCCAGGCCCTTTCCTGACATTGCTAGTTGCCTCTTCATTCTCTTAACGACTGTCTGCTCTGATTACACAGCCATCCGCAAGCTTAAAAACTACAGAGACATGCTCTATTAGTAGTCCAATTAGAGTCATTAGCATATTCAGCCTTCATTCTGCCCCGGTGATTGTGTGACACTACGCAAGGAGCTGTGAGAAATCCAAGCCGCTGTAATGACCGGCTTAAAAGATTCATCCCTTCAGCTCCCGTGGCCACGTTTATCAACTTCAGCAAAACATTCACTGGTAATATATTTAAAAGCATCTCTGATATTCCTCCAAGTGACCTTGTTTTTAAAATTAGGATCTTTTTGTTGCTGGTTCACACATTCTGAACAGCAGCTGCCTCCCGATTGGCCTCTACCTGTGAATCATACGTGCAATATCGCATTTTCTCGATGCGCGTGTGTGTGTATAGTGATGCTCAATTGTCTCTCGTACGATGACGCCTACCTCTGTTACATAACCCGTAACACATCAGCCAACTCTCTTGTTATTTTGCATCCAAAGTGTGCATCTAGTAATTGTCCATTTTCCTCATGTGTGAAACTTTACTTCACATTAGCCGGTGACAGTTTTGACATTGATAAATTACATTGGTGGTGCCAGGCTGTGTGTGGGGGGGATGACTGACAGGTTTTAATGAGAGCAGCAGTGTGACAGTGTCAGGTGCTGATGGAAATGAGGCCTAGTTTTACCTTTGCAAAGGTTATGTCCTTTTTTCTTAACAACGCAGTTAACTGTTGATGATAAGAGCTCACCTGACAATCATATCTGCTTAATTGATTTTTTCCTTTTTTTGAACAAGTTTGAATTTACACATCACATATTTCACTTTCAACAGTCATATCTCCTTTGCAGTGACTGCGAGAAAGAGGGGTCACATTGTGCGAATATAAAAAATCCTTTTTTCTTCTTCATTTTTATCTTTTCACATCGTGCAGTGTGTTAACAGGGAGATGAAGAAATGCAGTCAGCTCTAAGTAACACTAAAGCCACCGATGTGACACTAAAAGGCTAAGACAGTAATATATGGCTTCTTTTCCCTCTTTTTACAGTGATCTGGTTGTGACAAGGCATGACAATTACCCCTCTCTCAAGCGGTAATCTAATTATATCAAACATAGGCGCTCAATCAAATTATTGTGCTCCGTGGCTACATAACACAGCAACATTAATGCAATTTGTGGGGAGCTGGGATGACTAAAGCAGTATGTATTAACAAAACGTAATGGGACTCCCATAGGTAAATGAATATGCTAACAAGCGGCGAGGTTGCTGCTAAATCTAATATCTTTGAGCTATTCAATTCCAAACCATCCCTTGTAAATCAATTGACTATGATAGCTGACGCATCTATCAATTATCGATGAGAAAAACAGACAACATCTGTGCAACAGACATACTCACATTTACAAAGACAAGTATATCTCATTTAATAAATTACTGTACAGTTAAAATGAATAATATTTGATATAAGTGAATATCTAATAATATAAATATCTCATTTTATAAAGTGTTGTCAAACAATTTATCACATCCGAAATAATCCGTTACACATCCGTTAGCTGTCATAAAGACACCTGTGAAACCCACAATCAGCCAAAGTCTAAGTAGCAACATGGGCAAAACCAAAGAGCTGTCAAAAGACACAAGAGAAAAACTTCTAGACCTTCACAAAGCTGGAAAGGGCTACGGGGCAATTGCCAAGCAGCTTGGTGAAAAAAGAACAACTGCTGGAGCAATTGTCAGAAAATGGAAGATGCTAATGACGACAGTCAATGTCCCTCGGACTGGGGTCCCATGGAAGATCTTTCCTTGTGGGGTATCAATAATGCTAAGAATGGTGAAGAATCAGTCCAGAACTACACGGGAGGAGCTGGTTATTGCCGTGAAGAGAGCTGGGACCATCGTATCCAAGGCTACTATCAGTAATACACTTGCATCGCACGGAAGGTTCCCCTGTTTAAGTCAGCCCATGTCCAGGACCGTCTGAAGTTTGCCAGGGACCATCTGGATGATCCAGAGGAGTTATGGGAGAAAGTCCTGTTGTCAGATGAGACCAAAGTAGAACTTTTTGTTCTTAACTCCATTCAACTTCCGTGTTTGGAGGAAGAAGAATGATGAGTATTATCCCAATAATACCATACCTACAGTGAACCATGGGGCTGGAAGCATCATGCTCTGGGGGTGTTTTTCTGCACAGGGGACAGGATGACTGCACTTTTTTAAGAAGAGGATGAAGGGGGCTTTTTATTGTGACATATTGGGCAAAAACCTCCTTCCCTCAGTCTTCCAACATTACAATGACCCAAGCACACAGCCAGGACAACCAAGGAGTGGCTCTGTAATAAGCATATCAAGGTTCTGGAGTGGCCTAGAGGAACCGTTTGACCTCTGTAATTGTTAACAAAGGCTTCTGTACCAAATATCAACATTTTTTGACTCAAGTGATCAAATACTTATTTGACACAGTAATTCCCAAATAAATTGTTATTTGGATTTTTCTTTTTAGATTCTGTCTCTCACAGTGGAAATGCACCTATGCTGAAAATTGTACACCCCTCCATGATTTCTAAGTAAGAGAACTTGCAAAATCACTGGATGATCAAATACTTATTGATCTCACTGTATATATGTACAGTATATATGCACTATATATTAATTTTCAAATATACACGATATATCCAAATGAATAAGCAACACTTTCTAATCTTCAATTAATGAATTACTGACGCTTAGAAGCTAATCACTAGAACTGTGTACATATGTGCAATTACCTGAGCTTTAAACACTGTGAGTCTGTACATATGGCTTAGCACAAATCCCACAGAGTTTAAAGTGTAAAACTCAGTTAAAGGTGTTCTTCAGCGGCATATGAGCACTGACACATCCAATTACAACATGCTACTGTAATTTGACAAAGGAAGCTCATTTTACCAAAAATGGCAAACATTTCATGAGAATACAAAGGAATGAAAGGATAAATCTGAACATATTTCCATGGGATTTATACTTATTTATATATTCTTTCTTTTCTTTTGCATTTTCAATCACATTTTGCCCAAATGCACATACCATACTGCATATTTTTACATTTTCTAGAATTGTAATTATTCTCAATATAGATTCTCATTACTATACTGTGATTTTTATTGTATTATTGCACAAGATGCTAGAATACAAGGATTTTATATTCAAAAAGTCACCATTCACTGGAGGGGTTGTTTGGGACTTCCAAAACCAAAATATGAACCTTTCTGAACCCATAATAGGGGCACTTTAAAGCAGTTCCTCCATTTTTTCCTTTGATCATTAATGTTTTGTGTTATAGGTGAACTAGAAATGGTACATCCAATGGTTCATCCAACAGCCCAGTACGTTTGTACTGAAATCAGTTGAGATGAAATGTTGAGTTGCCCTTTCAGTCGAATCACTTCGACAAATGGGAACTTGCCAGAGAGACCAATTGCCTTTGAGCTTCAAACAAAAGGCCAATGAATATTGGCGTGCACAGATTCTCATCACTACGTAATTATAAGAGGGCACGAATGCAGTGCACTTGCAGACCTTTGCCTCTGAGCCTTCGCTGTTCCTGAGGTGGAGATCCCCTTGGCTTTCATTTTGGAGAGTGGAAGGAGATCGTTTTTTAAAAGAGTTCCTGCGAGTTCATGCTCTCTCTTCCTCTGACAGCGAGGTCCTGCGGGCTGATAGCCAATGGCTCATGGGCGTGGTCACATTGAAATTAATGAGACACTATCACTATCACTCAGGCAAGAGCTCCCTCTACGAGGCAGGCTTATGCTTTGAGATGAGGTCCGTTTGTCGCTGGTGCCCCTCTAGCGAAAAATAAATAAATAAAAAGAGAGGACCTGCAGAGATGCATGATTGCAGTAGTGCTTTCTTTCCTACAGGAGTAGTTGGAGTGCAGGCTGTCCCTCAGAGTGTATGTTGCTGCTATCGCGGCATAGCACAATGCAGTGGAGGGTACATCCCTTAGCAAGCACCAACTGATTGTGAGGTCCTTAGAGGTGTGCGTCGAGTTAAACCCCACTACTCTGGGGTCGCGCTGACGCCGGTTCGGCTCCTCAGCGAAAACCTGCAAGTGCACTGCATTTGTGGTGTTCATCACTCACATAGTGATGAAGTGGACCTAAATGCAATCTGTGCACGCCAATATTCACCTTCTGTTTCATCTTTCGCCTTTTCGCCTTTTTTGTTTGCAGCTCAAAGGCAATTGGTCTCTCTGGCGAGTTCCCATTTGTAACGTCTCCGTTCCCTCCTTCAGGGAACGTTGGTTATGTTCGTAACCTAGATGTTTCTTTAGTATAAAACACCACCTGCAATCTCCTCCAGAGAGCTGGCTCTCATGTCCAGCATGACGGTGCCGTTGATGATGCAGCTCCGCAGCTCAAAAAGACTGTGCAGAGAGAGCGTTGCAACGTACGGTTTGCTCCAGCGCTCACCTCCATCCTCCACGTCCTCTTCAAACTTTAGCCACCTGGACAGTGACACAGACACTGTTAATTGAATAGCTCACTCCAAAATAAAAAAGTGCTCTGGTGTTCTCATCCTCATGCCATCCAAGATGTAGATGAGTTTGTTTCTTCATTGTATTTGGAGAAATGTAGCATTACATCACTTGTTCACCAATGGATGCTCTGCAGAGAATGTGTGATGTCAGAATGAGAGTCCAAACAGCTGATAAAAACATCACAATAATACACAAGTAATCCACTCCACCCCAGTCCATCAGTTAATGTCTTGTGTCTTTGTAAGAAACAAAGAAGATCAGGAACATCGACTCACTTACGCTGTTCAAATCTTCCCTCAAACACATCTCTTTAAACTTGCCTTCTCTTTGTAAGACGTTGTCATTAGTTTTCTGTTCTGTCTTGTGTTGTTTGTTGCATACATTCTAAAGTGTACGGTGTCCTTTAGTACCTGAAAGGTGCCTACAAATAAAATGTATTATTACTATTATTATATAAATCCTTCATTTAAATGTAAAGTAATTTTAAATTAAAACCACTGCTTCTAGTTAAAATATGAGTCCATAACCCATAATAATGCTCCCTCCAGTGAAAAGACCATATTCTGTTGTCTCAAAACCCACTAACATATTTGTTTAGAGTTGTTTTGGCTTGTAAATGGTGCTTGATCTATGCAGATTTCTCTCCTGATTCAGATGCAACATCTTTTTCATTGGAGAAAGCAATATCATGGATAGAGGACAATTTTAGCCAGAAGCAAGTTGAAAGAAGTTGAAATGTCTTAATGACGGGTTTGTTTCTTGCAAAACATGCAGTTCTTCACTTTACCAGATGTTAACTGATGGACTAGAGTGGATTACTTGTGGATTTTTGTGAGGTTTTTATCAGCTTTTTGGACTCTGACGGCACCCATTCACCACAGAGGACCCATTGGTGAGCAAGTTATGGAATGCTACATTTCTCCATATCTGTTCTAAAGAAGAACAAACTCATGTACATCTTGAATGACCTGAGAGTGAATGAAGCAGATTTAGATTTTTAGGTGAAATATTACTTTAAAAAGAACGACTGCAGCTAAATACACATGTCTGTGAAAAATAAGAGATTCATGACACATTTCAGAATTATAATTCATAACTGTCATATGAAACACTCATACAGATTCAGAAGTGCATGAGACAACTTTATTTCATATGCCAAATACATCATAAAAAATCATAATCTTTTTAGAGCTTGACAGCATTATGAACTTGTTGTGCAAGCGAATAAATAATAACATAAATAACCTTTCTTATAACCTTTACTGAATATGTAAACGGGAATGTGTGTTGTCTCGTGTGAGTTTTTAGAAAGAAAGAACTACAGTCTACATGCTGTCTTTACTTAAAAAATAAAATAAAACAAACCTCATGCTGAGTGCACTTGCATTTACATGTGATGCCATATGACAATGAAGAAACCATCATCATTATAAGTGCTTTATTTAGCCTTTCTGTTTCATCACACACACACACACACACATGAATTACACAACAATGCTTCTTTATATAACCTCAGCTCTCTTGGAAAAATGCCGCTTAACAGATATAATGCATTAAACATAACTCATGCTCTCAAAACACACAAGAGCAGCCAAGAATAAATCTGTAAAAAAAATAACATTATTATTCACTGTCAAAATATTGATTAATTATTTCTGGGCTAAGAACAGATAGGAGAAAATAATAAATGTTTTTAAAAATAGTTTGTGTTTGTAAAGTCAAAACACAATTATAGTCATGTGTTTGTAAAGCTTTGAAATTTAATGTAATGTGTGCACTCATTATGGTGGTTGAGTGTCCACTGAGGAAAGCATTATGTTTGTCATAACATCAATGTCCTCTCTTCTGCATCTTCCTGACACTAGATTAACAAAACAAGACCCGGAGCGACCCCACCAAAATGTGAAAGGACATTCCTGAAGCAATTTTTTTTTATATATATATATCATTCATTTTATTTTGTTTATTCATTTGTTTGTTTAATTTCTATATTGCCTACATTAATTTTTTTTATTTCAGTTTAATTTTTAATTTTACAATTTTTTATCTTCTTTAACTGTCAAATCAAATAACCTGTAAAAAATATTTGATAAATATTTTACTAAGTATAAATGAAATAAATAAATATTAAGATTCTATTTAAGGTTTATAATTAAAGATTACGCCATATAAAATTATTATTATAATTTCTTAATCTGTATTTTATGTTATTTTCTAAATTATTTTCCTCTTCTCAGACATTGTCTTTTGTCATTAACCTGTATGTTTATATTAAATGACTGAATTAAATAATTTGAAGTCACATAGGTCAGTACCTGGCGGTTTCTTTCCACTCAGCATCCTCTCCATCGCGAAGACAGATCTCATCCAGTTCGGTGAAGAGGTCGTGTGGTATGTGCTCTTCATCATCATCCTCGGTGCCCAGCAGAAACTGAACCCTCTGAGAGGGAGTATCTGTGACACAGCATTTCACTGACTTCAATAAACCACCAGGCTCGGTTCAAAAGGTCACACAGCTAAAATAGGCAGCTAAAAGCTTCAGAGACCTGAAGCTGTTCTGTATTCAACACGTGTTATGTAGATGTTAATAAAGAATGGCAGCACTGAATCATCATGATGAGCTGCTAAAGGAGCAACTCACTCCAACTCTGATCCTATCGAGATCATAGCCAAACCGAGGCAGAGCTTCAAAGAGACATAATACAACAGATATGATGAAAGGTTATCAGAGGAAGACAGCAAACAAACAGAAAAAAGGAAGGACAGAAAAGAAGGAACACTGCAGAAAAGATGTTCTTACTCAGTATTTTTGTTATTTAAGATACATTTCCTTGAGATGAAAAAAAAAACCCCGAATAGGTTACTTCTAGAGCTGCATGATTCTGGATAAAATGAGAATCACAATTTTTTTTATTAGAATAAAGATCACAATTCTCTCACGATTCTGGATAACCTTTTTTATTTTAAATAATTACCCCTGAAAAATAGGTTTTCAAACAGCAGTAAATTAGCAGTTAAATAAGACAAGAAATGAAATGTAAAATAATGCAATAATAATATATATAATTTATAATTTTTTTTAATGTGACTATTATATTGGTTGTTTAGTAATTATAGATGTTAATTGATGTGAAAATATATTATATATATATATAATATATATAATATGTCTCACATCAATTAACATCTAACATATTTATTAGGGCCGGGACTCGATTAAAAAATAATCTAATTAATTAGAGGCTTTGTAATTAATTAATCTAAATTAATCACATTTTAATCGCATATAAATATTTGACCTGAGAACAGTGAGTTTTAGTATACCATTGAATAATGAATTATGAATACATAAGCTTAAGCAACAAAATATTGTTTATTTTTGTTCAACCAAGTCCAATACACCAGTGCAATATTGCCATTAAGTGTAGCAATAGGATATTTAGAAATATAGTAGCCTACATTTCAGACATTCAGGGACCCTATAGGTAGGTAGACCTTCTGTAAACTGTTTTTTTAAGTAAAACACAATACAATAATGATCTGCTATAGGGGACGAGCCACAAAATATTTGCACAGCAGCCCCTGTGGCCCACCCATTTCTCTGAAGTTATTGCTAGCAGTTTAATTTTAATTATTATTCATAAATGATCAGCACAAATATGAATTATTACAATTGGTAAATCTGATAAAAGAGACAAATTCATCCAAATGAAATAAAGCTTCATATATTTAGAAATACAAATGTATCAAAAATAAACAGATAAATTTGGTGCCAAAAGAGCCAACCGAACAACTGAGCCAACTGAATGTACATGCATACTGTACACATATAGTAAGATTGCAGAATCTGAAACTTGAAACTTGAATTTGGCAATATTTTTCAGCAGCAGCTCACACTATCTTCGATCACAGGCAACTGATTTTGTCCAGGAATCATACAATTAAGTAATACACATAAACTAATAATGAATGGATTAGCTACTGCATTCGTCATTATTGCTCTTACAAATTCCACTCCGTGTGTGCGTGCGCGCACTCATGTTGCCTAGTAAACGAACATGCTGGCAAGCTGGCACATCGTATGCCAAAATATAATTTTGAAAATATAATTGGTTGATTTGTATAAATGCTGGATTAAGTTTGGGGGGTCGAATCGAGATCGTGATCTTTTAACTTTTAATCGTGCAGCTCTAAGTGATGGTAATGTATAATGTCGAGAATTAAACTTTATTTATCAAATGTAGAGACGGTCTCTGTAGTCAAGACGACGATAATCACTGGAAATCATGTGTCCCCAACTAAGCAAGCCAGAGGCGACAGCGGCAATAAACCAAAACCCATCCATGAGAGAATGGGGAAAAAAACCTTGTAAGAACCAGGCTTAGTTGGGTCCAGTTCTCCTCTGGCCGGACGCCCAGCACCTAATTTCCAGT
>JAUMHQ010000063.1:20397731-20409017 GCA_032361165.1 Enteromius paludinosus
CCGTCTGGTCCTGCTGCTTTCCTGGTGTTCACTCTCTTGAAGGCTCTCCTCACGTCATGCTCGGAGATGATGAACGTTTTTCCGGTGCGCAGTGT
The DNA here is from genome assembly GCA_032361165.1 of Enteromius paludinosus. Classification (NCBI taxonomy): domain Eukaryota; kingdom Metazoa; phylum Chordata; class Actinopteri; order Cypriniformes; family Cyprinidae; genus Enteromius; species Enteromius paludinosus. Next base: position 20,397,827 of record JAUMHQ010000063.1, read on the forward strand.
CTTCCTGACTGTAGGTTAGCGCCGCTAGCGTTAGCATTGTTAGCGTCTTTGGCTACAGCCTCGAAGCGAGCATAGAAAGTGTTTAGCTTGTCTGCCGGAGTCACGTCCGCGTTCATCATACCGGATGTTGGTGCTTTAAAGTCCCTGCCACCGTCTCCTAGAGTCACTCTGTTGGAGTTTAGACTCTAGTTTCCTCCTGTAGCGCTGCTTCGCCTCTTTCACCGCATTCCGCACGTTATATGACGCTGCCTTGTACGGGTCCATGTCCCCAATGCAAGTCCCGCGTTGTAGGCAGCGGTATGAGATTTCAGAGCATGGCGGATGGTTTTATCCACCCACGGCTTCTGGTGGGGAAACGTTCTGATATTAGTTTTCTGTGTGGTGTCATCCGCTTGTTTCAATGAACCCTTGTTCTAGACCTTCTTGAACATAATCATTCATGGCCTTGGTTTCAGGAAGTGAAAGAGGATACACACGACCCTTAGGGAGCTTGGCATTAGGAACCAGATCTATGGCACAATCCCAGTGACTATGGGGAGGTAAATAAGTGGCTGCGTGCTTACTAAAAACATCTTGATAATCATGATACTCACTGGGAATTTCAATGATTTCGGGACTTTTTCGATGGTTGTTGAACAGCAGCTTAACTCTGGTAACTGAGGTTTTAAGCATGGTATTAGACAGTCCTTTTGACAATTATCACTTCATTGCATGATCTCACCTGATTTCCAGTCTATGTTAGGATGATGATGAATCAGCCACGGGCGTCCTAGCACCAAGTCTACCAAGGCATTACGTAATACCAGGAAGGATATTGTTTCTTGATGCAGACATCCAATTTGAAGTGTGACTGGTGGAGTACATTGATTGACTGGTTTCTTGTCCATTAACGTACCTTGTATGGTGGTGATCTATTATAGGCTACTTATTAAATAATAAATAAATATATTTAATATATAAACATATTTTTCTGAAATATATACATGGGTCAAAGACAAATCAATCACATTCAAAATGTGATTTTATGCCCACAGAAAGCACATTAAAGTGTCTGCTTTTAATATTTCAAAAAGGTTTTTGGAGAATAAAATGTCAAAATTTGGTTGAAATAATGTTAAATTGTCATTCAGTGTAATAATATTGTTTTGTTTAAATTCTTAGTATCTATTTACCCTCTAGCTCATCCTTCTCCAGTCCAGCTTTAGGCATGGAGTGAGTGCCTCCTCTGTCCACCACGGCCTCCTCATCATTCCTCTGTGTGGACAAAGAGAGATGTCAGTGTGAAGATCTGTCTCAGAGCAACAGACGCAATGTTGATCATCATGCAGTATAGAGACATGCTTGATGTCTTAAATTCTGAAAACTATGGACATATAAAAAAATAATAATTATTATAAAATGACAAAAAAATACTCAACAAAATTGCAAAAACTTTAACTAAAATTAGCATGAAAACAGAGATATAAAAATAAATGTAAAAATATTAACAAAAACTACAATATCTCAATACTACAATAACACTGACAGTATGTCATATTATTGTTAATAGTAAACAACTAAAATCAGTATTAATAAAGACAGAAAATCACATTTAATACATCATACAGTTGTCATTCAGTTGCTAAGCACTTTACAGTTTTTAAATTAAATGAGAGTGATTAAATAATAATAAAAAAGTGTATTGCTTTAAACAAAGAAGTTTGATTCCCATGCATATGCATTGCTTGAGGACACTGCTGTGTTTTCATCCAGTTCCATGATGTATTGTTCTGTTTCTTTATGGGAATTAAAGTGTAATCCAACTACAATCGAGTTACCATGGTTACTAATGTTGCCAACAGCAGCTGCCTCTCCATGAAATCAAACTGACTTGTGTTCTTCAACTAAAACTTATTTTTTCTAAGTTTTATGTTGAAAGCTTCACCAAACATGATAGCAAAATGTAACTTCACCTTCTCTTTAAAAACAATATGAGCACCTTACAACTGGACAAATGACAAATGTTTTGAAGATATTGATATCCACATAAACTTTGTAGAATATACACAATAAAAATGCATATTAACACACACATATACAAACTACCGTTTGTAAGGGGAAATACAAAAAGTGGAGTGACAGAAATATCTACTCTGACTTTTTTTGTCTTTTCCACTTTTTTGTTTGTGCACCTTAGCAGACATTCACTGCCATCTGAAGTGCTAGTTGTATCTTTTTATTTAGGAAGATATTTCAGACACTATTTACATACAGGAATTATTCCTTATACTGGAATTTTTATTAGTATTTGCATGCATAGATACTGGAACTATAACCGCTACATTTGCAATGTCCTCCCATATCTTGGCAAGGAAAGTCGTCCCAAATGGCTGCTCTCTGGGTTTTCTAGTGTTAAGCGGGATCTCCTGATTGCTTTAACATAAGTCTTTCTCCTTGTGTCACTTGCAGGTTTCGTGAGGCATAAGGGTTGCGGGCATGGAGAAAATGATCTTTGAACTGCTTATATGCACCAGCCTTGATTAGATTCAGGTGATCGTAATCAAGAGTCTGGTGACTGAGATGACAAATGTATTCTATTCTATTTTATTTTTATGATGCAAAGCAGAATTTCTTTAGAAATGATATGATGATTCTTGAAACATTTCCAACATCATGAATATATTTAATGTTACTTTGGATCAATCTAATAAGTCCCTGCTTAATAAAATTATGAAATGACATTTTGGATAAAAAGATCTACCAAACACATAAAAATCTAACTTCTTTTCTTCTAGTTAATCAATCACTGTTGGCTGTAATGCCAATTTCATAGAAGATGTCTATGTACACTATAAAAGTTTCAATGTGATTATTTAATGCAGGTTTTAAATATAGGCTAGCAAACTATATTTAGTTTCATGCAGAATCACTAGAACTAGAATCACTCATGGCTCAGCTTCAGCGCAAAACAAATTAGTGTCATAATGAGCTCTTGAGGGAATCTTTAATTAGTGCAAAATAATAGCTGCTGGTCTAATAAACAGGGTTAAAGCAGTTACTAGTCAAGATTCCCTTCATGTCAGTGCATAACGAAAGCAGGCTGGATTTGTGCATTTGTCCTGAACAGACAGCATTACTGACCAGCTGCTAATCGCAACAAGCTGGTGTTTTAGCGCCTCATTACTGAGAAACACACAGCATTCAAACAGATGGTGCTGAGCCAAGATCAACCCTCAGAGCAATTACATAATAGCAAAAATACAGTCTTACCAAAAAACACATGTAATACTACTGTAACACATGTAAATCCTGTTTGTTTATTGTTTGTTGTAAATAAATGTTTTTTTAACTTTACATTTATAAAGTATATTGAAAATTATCATAAATCAGGGTTTTCAGCAGCACAAACATTTTAAACTTTGATAAAACTTCTTAAACAGCAAATCAGCATATTATAGTGATTTCTGAAAACTGGAGTAACGATGCTGAAAATTATGAAAATGCTGAAATGTATGCCTGGCATCACAGGACTAAATTATATTTTACAGCATATTCAGATAGAAAATAATTATTTATAATTCACAATTGTTTACTGTATTTTTGATCAAATAAATACATCCTTGATGAGCAAAAGAGACATGCAAAAATAATAAAATAAAATTTACTGGCCTTTTTTTACATTAAAAACATTAAATATTTTTTATAAAAATAAATGAAATAAATAATTTTAACATTAAAAATACCTCTTCAGTGGCCTTCACCTTACTGAGTGAATCAGAGACTGAATCAGAGTTCTTATTCAAATTGATTCAATGAATCAGGCATTTTGAACTGAATCATACAAGAGCAGTTTTTATCTAATCTGTTAAATGAAAGATGTTATTAAACAGGACCAGATACATGGATCGTGACTTCAATGTAAAAGATGGGCACCAGATTGATCATAAAAAAATTATAATGCATGTGATTCAGATGAAAGCATAAACATAAATGAGATGCAAATAATTTAGATTTCCATTGAACTTTTCATGTGCTGTGACAGCAGCTCACCCATCCTAAATGTCAAAACAACCAGCTGAAACGTTCCAAATTAAATAAACTGTTATATATATATATATATATATATTGTCATAAATAGAGAGTAGGTGAAGCGTGAGGGAATTTATTCCAACTCAGGGTCATACAAACAAAGTCAGGACCGGCAAACAGCGTTATAAGAGGCAGAGGCTGAAGAGTAAACGATAAACAGAGCAAAGGGTCGAAATACCAGGGTAAACAGAGTCCGTGGGGCGAGGCACAGGCAGTAATCCAGGAACGGGTAGAAGTCTGCAACAGGTAATCCAAACAGCAAGAAACACGGGAAAAAACACTGGGTTGACGGAAAACACAGACACCATAACAGAAAGACAATGATCCGTGAATAGACAAACAAACAGACTGGTATTTATACAGTTGGGACTGATTGAATGATGAACAAACTAGAAACAGCTGTGGGGAGAGGTGCATTCTTGGGAATGAAGTCCGGGCATGAAAACAGACACAAAACACAGAGTACATAGAAAGTATGGAGTATCACACACAGTCTTTAGTTGATAGCTCCAGCTGGGTGTGACATATACATATATATATATATATATTGTGACGGGCGTCCCGAGGATCCATCAGCGTCACCCTGGCAACTCATCACGAACACCTGGACCCATTTGCACTGGACCAATCGGTCACGGCGAAAGACCGAATATAAGCCTCCAAAATGGCCCAGAAGATGAGAAACCTCCCCGTATGGTGACTAACGCTGACCTTACTCTCTGTTCTTTGCTCACTAGACTCACCGTGACCGATTGGCACCGAAAGGAAGGAAAGCCACAGCCACTTACCCCGGGACGCCGGCGGGACCCATCTTCACACTGTTTGCTCACCTTCTTGTAAATAAAACCATCCTCCGGGGCTAACATTGTACTTCCCTAGTCGTGTCGTTAGGGCAAGAACGCCGACTCTCCCCAGGCGCGCGCTCCTCCCCGACGTCATGGAAGATGTCATCCGCCAGCTGGCTGAGGTAAGCGTCCGCCAGCAACAATGTTTCGACCTGCTGACAGAGCGGCAGCAACGCATGGAGGGAATCCTTGCCGAATTGCGCATGTCCGCCACTCAAAATGTTCCGTTTCCCGATCCCTGTGTAACAGCCGTCGGCTGTTACCAAAACTCACGGCAGACAATGACATTGAAGCATATTTAAAAATGTTCAAATCCGTTGCCCACACGGAAGGATGGCCCAGAGGCGGCTGGGCTGCCGTGCTGGCCCCTTTATTGTCTGGCGAGGCACAACAAGCCTATTTTTCCCTCCCTGCCACTTCCCAGAGCAATTATAATGAATTAAAAAGAGAAATAATAGCTCGGCTTGGTTTGTCCCCCACATCTGCAGCCCAGAAGGAATTGGGAATTTAGATCATGCAAGCCAGCACAAGCCCAAGCCACCAAACTTTTGCACCACGCCGAGCACTGGCTGCTAGACGGCTCTCCATCACCCAGTCAAGTAGCGGAACGAGTTGTGGTCGACCGGCTGTTGAGGGCGCTCCCACGGACCATACGCCAAGCGGCGGGCATGAAAGGACCCCGAACCATCCTGGAGCTGGTCGAGGCGATCGAACTGGCAGACGCCACGTTCATGCGGGACATCGGGGAGCGAGCGCCGCAATTTGAGAGGGTGGGCCAGGAGTGACGGCCGCCAGAACCGGCATCTTCACCGGCAAAACCCTGGACGGTAGGTTGCGTGGTTCATCGATGCATGCCCCGACGAGTGCCTCATACCACCATCAAAGTGCAGGGACGACGGTACCGTGCGCTCCTGGATTCGGGAAGCGCTATTTCCCTAGCCCGGCCGGACACCCTGGGATCTCGGCCAGTCTCAAAGTCTACCCTCCCAATCACCTGTGTACACGGAGACACGCATCAGGTACATACTAACCACATTACATTTCACAAAGGCAGGGAAACCTGGACACTGGAAGTTGGAGTGTTAAAAAGACTTACTGCTCCTGTTGGGAAGAGACTGGCCGGGGCTGGATGCTGCTCTTGCCACTGCCACGCAGCCTGCCAAACCCCGGCATCGGCCGGGTAGGAAGCCGTTGTGGGGGTCCGAAACCACAAGCATCCACTGGTTTTACCCCTTTTGAACTTCTTTTCGGCCGCCAGCCCCACGGTCTCCTCGACGAAGCCCGGGAAGCCTGGGAGCAGCAGCCGGCAGCCCACAGGATGGTGGTGGAACATGTTCAGGAGATGATGGAGAAAATCGCAGCGTCATGCCATTAGTCGGGGAACACCTGGTAAAGTCCCAACAAGCCCAGCAACGCCTCTACAATCGGGTGGCGCAACCACGGGAAATCCAGCCGGGCGATAAAGTGATGGTACTGGTTCCAAATGCGGCTTGTAAATTTTTAGCACAGTGGCACCGTCAACTATAGAGTCCACCAGCAAGGACGACGACGCCAAACTCAGTTATACCATATAAACCTCCTGAAGAGATGGACCGAAAACCGGAATCAAGTGGCCTCACTGCTCATGATCCCGTGGTTGTTGACACAAATCCCAACTTGTCCGCTGCCCAGAAGAACGAGCTGAGGCACCTGGTCGGTCAGTTCAAAGATGTGTATTCGGAGACCCCCGGCCAAACGTCTGTGATCGCCCACGACATCCGCACTCCTCCTAGTGTCATCGTCCGGCAGCGGCCCTACCGAGTCCCTGAGGCCCGCGGGCAGGCTATAGAGGAGGAGATACAAAAGATGCTCAAACTGGGAGTAATCGAGCCCTCTCGTAGCCCCTGGTCCAGCCCAATTGTCATCGTCCCCACCCTCTCACGGACCACGAGCACTCCAGAGCACTGAAGGGAAGGAAAGCCACAGCCACTTACCCCGGGACGCCGGCGGGACCCACGATCTTCACACTGTTTGTTCAGCTTCTTGTAAATAAAACTACCCTCCGGGGCTCACATTGTACTTCCCTAGATGTGTCGTTCTTCGACCAGCCTCACAACATGTATATATATATATATATAAAACATCTATAATCTGCTTATTATCATGCATATTACTAGACTATTATAGATATATTAGTGCTAATTAAGCACATGTTAAAGCTTTTTCTTACATACCTACATCCCTATTTATATGTGTGTGTGTGTGTGTGTGTGTGTGTGTGAGAGAGAGAGAGAGAGAGAGAAAGAGAGAAAGTAGTTATATATGTTTAATCCAAATGGATGGACATTTATTCACAATTAAATTATACATTTTAAATTTAAATCTAGAGACATTCCTCTCTTTGAGACCATTTTGAACTTTAAAAACATAGCTAAGTTTGTAAGCAAGTTGCTAAATAACTACCGCATCTTAAGTTCATTCAGATGAGTGCCTTTTGCCCTGCCTAAAATATGAATAGCGTGTAATCTGCATGAGGTCTAATCTCTTGATTCTGAATCCTCTCTTTTTGACAAAACTGCCACACACTTTATTTCTGTGTGGATCAGCACACACAGTAATCCTGTAAAGAGACGACGCATGTCGCACAGGTTCATGTGAGGGAACAGAACAGAGACAAGCCTCAATACAATAAAACAAAAACACAATCTCTTTAAAGCTGAAGTGCATCATCTCCAGCATCACCAAAACGAAGAGTAAAAATAACTAGATATTTACATTTCATAAAGAAAATGTGAGTGGTGCTTGCTGTGGCAAAAGTGGTCCCTCGGTTGCTATGGAGTTCCTTTTCAGGAACTCGACACTGCTTTGTTAAAACGCTTTGGGAACGCCTCGGCGTAAACACGCATCTGAAACAGCTGTGAATCTATCCATATACGGGCACCAGCATCATAAGCGGTGACGCCATAATGCCGGCGCTATAAAAGCCCAGGTGTAGCGCGTTACAAATCAGCTTCTTTCTTTCAGCACGCTCTGTCTGTGAGTCTGTCACATCATACTGTCTGAGGAAAAGGAAAAAGAAAAGTGAGTCAACTGCAGTTTAGAGAATGTGTGAGCAAGCATGTCACCGTTTTCTGACTTCCTGTTGATATGTCTGTGGCTCGTTTGGGATCAGCGCGTGGTATCCAAACAAGAAACATTTATAAAAGTTCTGTGAATAACATTATTGCTTTAACAGTTTGAAAGCATTTTCAAAGATCAGAAATTAATAATATTAACTAGTAATATCGGCAGTAGAACGATTGTTCATCATTTTCAGAAAAGCTTGTCAGAACATTGTGACTGTGACGTTAAAGCTGAGTAGAGTGAGCTTGCGCTCTCGCTCCCTTGCGAGCCAGGCAGGACACAGAGGCAGGAGTAGCGAACAATAGGACATTTATTAACCAGAACAAAACAAAGGATGTGCGAAGAGCTACGCAGAGCAATAATCAGACAGCCAACAAACATTACTTTAACAACAGACCCTAGACAATACACAGGGAATGAACTAAATACAATGACTAATTAACAGACAAGGGGAGACACCTGGAAACACGGCTGGAAGGGAGTAAGCGGTGATGAGAAGGGCGGGGTTACAAACAAGACACAGCACATGGGGAAAATAATGAAAACAAAACACAGAGCACGAGGACAGGATACACACAAGGACAGGACTAGGTGGCGGTGTGACAGTGACAATGTTCCCTGTTAGCCTGGAATAAAATAAACTAGAAATACAGTTCATAAGCAGAATTGTAGATAGCACTTTGCTTTATTTAAAAAAAAAAAAGCCTTCTGTAAACGGCAGGTAAATAACAAAGCTTTGATCGCCCAGTTAACATGCTAGTCACAGACATTTCATTTTTTGGCCAGAAGCAGCAAAGTGGACGAGACTAACAGTCACCATCTTATTTATGACTATATTCTCTTGTGGATAAGATAGATTCCAGCTGGCCGAAAGAGACCACTCTGGTATAATTTTAGAAGCAAAGTATCTGCAAAATAACACTTGAATAATTACAGCTTTTGTTTTCTCTGTATTGAGCTCCATTATTTCTGAATATAATCTCACCTTTGTGGAAATTTCCAAAGAAAAAGAACCTTGAATTTCCCCCAAAATAACAGAAAGAGCAATCAGCTTAATTTTAATGCTGTTTACTTACAGAAAATGGACACAAATTGATATGAAATCCTCTTTTGTGTGCTTAAACCTTGTGAAAGGATAAACTTACAGAAGTGGAAAGGTTCTGGGCCAAGTAACATGCAACACTGACCTGCCAAAACACAAAACAGGCTTTACTACACACTTGACCCAAAGCATCCTGGGATCTATCTATCTATCTATCTATCTATCTATCTATCTATCTATCTATCTATCTATCTATCTATCTATCTATAATAGAGAGAGAGCCTAAAATAGTAAAAAGTTACAATTTGACGAAAAAGGAGCTATTTTAAACAATTTAGTCTGTTTACAGGCTTCACTTTCAGAAACAGTTTCACACAAATTCCTACAAATTCACATTTCATATTTACATTTATATACTTTTTATCCAAAGTGATAATATGAAAATGTTGCTTATAGACTATAAATGGACTGAAGAAGGCTTTTTGAAGTCATAAGGTCTCTTACTGCAAAAAAGTCCAACCTGAACATTTTCTATTTTTTTTTTAACTCCACATAATGACAGTAATTAAAGTCATTGGGGTTCAACATTTTTGACTGCAATGTTTCTCACAAAATGTTCCACACAAAATAAAGAAATACAGGTTTAAACTGACTTAGGGGTGAGTAGCCTAAATGATGAGAGGCTTTTCATTTTTGGTTGAACTATCTCTTTAAAGCATCATGAGGGCAGTCAGAGAGCGGAGAGATTATAGTGAACATCCCATGATGGTTCACATTGATTTAATTGGATGAAGAAGATAATCAAATTGAGCATCCTCAAAGGGCAGACGGAGGAGCATATTACTATCAGTTGCAGCAAATCCATAGAGATTAGTTCAGTGCAGTAAATGCTGTAGCAGCCTTTAAATAAGCAGAAGGCCATTCAAGGAAGGCACTCGTTGGAAATATTATCTCCAGGCACATTTTGGGCATCCAAGCCTAAGGGTGCTTTCACATCTGTGGTTCAGTTCATTTGTTCCGGACCAAGGGCAACAAATGATACATTGTAGCATTTTTCTGCCGTTTTGCGTCCTTTTCACACCACACTGATTGCTCTGGTCTGAACCAGTTGAAACGAACCAAAATGCAGTCATGTGACAACCTCCACATCACTCGTTGGCCAGATGTGCCATTAAACGTATTTCGTAAACTGCGTTTTAATTGGTCAGAATTAACGTGTGGGAAAATTCCAATGGAAATCCGGGAAGTAAACAAAGCGAGGAGACAACAAGCCGGTAGACAACATGCCACTATTTAGTATGGAGGGACGACTGCGCTGGCTGATTGTATCGCTGGTCATCGTATACTATTTAGTTTGTATACATCACTTTAGACAAACTATAAATTTCGAGAAAGAAGCGCGGATGCGGCTGAAAAACAATGTTTTAATGCAATGGAAACGGCTGCCATGGGGCTATGTTACTAAAGCAGTAACTGTCAACACAGAGGGACACAGACATATTTTTTCAAGATGTAAAAAAAATGCAATCAAACTGCACACTTGAGAAATGAAAAACAAAACATAGGGGAAATAAATTTCAGTTGTACAGTTTTGTATTTTTTTTTTTTTTTTGCATCTTGAAATTAATAGTACTGCATCCCTATGTGTTGTGTTTGTTATTTTTTTCTGTTAGGAAGATAATTGACCATTTAAATCTCCTTTGTACATTTAAATATGCCTATAAATCAAGAACAAGGCATTTATAGCTGTATTTTTAACCTGCCTACTAATGACTATTAATGTTGGAACAATGCTATATAAAGGATGAACTGACTATTTACTAATGCTTAACTAATGATTCATAGTGTGTAGTTATTATAAAGTGTAAGCAAAAATATTTCTGTTTCTTGATATAAAATAACTGAAATAAAACAAAATAATAAAAAGGTAGACTTATTTTTATTTTAGCTTGTTCCCAACGCAACCTTTTTTATTTTCATTCAAGTTAACTTGAAGTGAACTACTAAATCTAAATGCATACATATTATATAGACCAGACCAAAACAAAACAAAAAATAACAGACACAGACTGATTACCAAGTCTAAATCTAAAGTAACTCTGGCCTTTCAGTAATGTGTGTAATACATAGTTGT
>JAUMHQ010000063.1:20416171-20501926 GCA_032361165.1 Enteromius paludinosus
AGATAGATAGATAGATAGATAGATAGATAGATAGATAGATAGATAGATAGATAGATAGATAGATAGATAGATGTTGTGGGTTGATATTAAATATCTATCTATCTATATCTTATTTTAATGATATAAACTATGAAGCCATGTTGGAAATGTAGAGCATCCTAATTGAATTAATTTCGATGCTACTTGCCGTTAATCTCACAGAAATGGGAACACGGATAATGATATTAAATTAGTATCATTTGAAACATCTGTTGCTGTTTTATTTGTGTCTAATCTTTCCTCAATTAATGTTTCCTTATGTCCTATAGCAGCAGAACATCGTTCATGTATCTTGGGAAAGATAATTTTTTTTTTTTTCAAGTTTAGAAGGCTACCACATAAATAACAGGCATACTAAGAATAAAAGCTATCATTATTGTCATGAGAGAATTATAATCAATACATAATGATTCTATATTCGCTTTCTCTTTATAATATAATTTTCTTTGAGAAAGAAACTCCTATTTATTAACAATGTATCAACCCATACTTTGGGGAAAAAAACAGCCACATTTCTTTAAAATACTAAAATGTTTAATATGCAAACGGAAATTACAAATCAGATTATATACCTGTCTAGATTTTCTCTTTTCGTTCACAGCGGCGAATAAACTAGCCAACTGTTAACACGTTTAATTGAGTTACTGCACGACTTTAATTGCATTATTGCGACATCATTACCTTTACAATATCTTTACCATAGCAGGAATAATCTTCCTGCATCGAAATTGTTATGACATCACAGAGAGAATGCATTGGATTTATTTGTTTGGATTCTATGACGTGATTAATAATAATACCTTGTTTTATTTTTCTTTCTTTTTAAATGTAGTTTTGTTCAAGCAGATTGTGCATAAAGAGTTTTATTTATCCATTGAGCAGCTATCGGCAACCATAGAAAAAACAATGTTAATAATAATAATAACAGGCATTTTAAGAATCAGAAACACATTTCCTTTACACATCTTCCTATCAAAGAAAAAAATATTCAATGTGATCTTGTTTTATTTTTTTTTTTTACAGCCAAATAAGCACAAGCTGAGTATAACTCAGTGTCTGCAGCACTGCCAGACTATTGCCAAATAACAGTCTGGGAGAGGAGAGGGGGGAAAAGATGGAGGAATTAATATGTAGTGTTAATTAACAGGAAGTCAGAGGCAGTCTCAGCATCACCACTGACAAAGTTTGATCAGAGGAAGTATATTCCCACAGTATTGTGTGCAGTGTTTATTATACTGCTCGGTGTTGTTGCCTTTTTTTACAAACACCTGAGGATTTTACAAACAAATGAGGATTTAATCGCAGTGTCAATTTATGTTTGTTGTGAAATCTTAAGTCAGGTGTAATTCTCTTGTCACTTTTTTCTTAAATTTGGCATGTATTTTATTATGCAATTTTCTCAGGAGTTTGTAGTTCTATAGCTATAAGATATTTGCATTTTTCTGTTTCCAAAAAAGGGCAGTATGTCTCAGATTGGCCTTTTTTAAGATACGCTTATAAAAAGAAATAAAATTGCCTGTAGAAACCATTTTGTGGTTGTTCCAAAAAATAAAATATGTTTTTTTCTTAGATTTAAGAACATTAAAAAAGAAAATAATAAAAAAAATCTAAAGAACTTTTTTTTTACTGTAAAGTTCCGTGGATGTATATGTGCCAAAAAAATAAGCCTTGTTTTTAAGAGTTTATCTATTTTGACAATTGCATATTATTCTTAATTTGTTCATGCACCTGTGAGAAATGTGCATTGTAAGAAAAGACGATCTCAGCAGGTGTCGCGGGTCAGTTGGCCAATATTTTCTAGCTACCCGATGCCTCGATGGCCATCTCTCCATATCAAAGTCGTGCAGACAATCAACAACTTCCTACATAAACAAATGTGAATGCATGGGATGCAGACCAAATGTAAGGGCAAGAGAGGATAAGGCCACCCCGCAGTTTACATGTTACCCAACAAGCAACGCGCCGGTCCCTCTCGGTTCAGGATGCGACGCGAATCCTCCTCATGTCAGGCGAAATGTGTTGAAGCGAAAGGCTGCCTTCCGTGAGTCTCTGAGCAGTCCTGTCTGCTGTGTGTGTTTGTTTCGAGCCCCCCGATTCTGGAGCACGGATTTGGCAGTCACAGCAAGTGATGACAGAGGCATTGGTGAGATCGCACCCGGAACCCCAGAGGATGCTACCGTTTCTGAGGAGGAAGCAGCAGAAAGGAAGGCCTCTTAGACCGTCCTCAGCGTCGCTTCAAGCTTGTTAAAGTCATGCGGTTTGATTCTTTAAAAATAAATCTTCCAAAACGCGATGCAATGCACGGATGCACCATTTTGATGTCTAAAAACCTTTCAGTGAACAGCGAAGAAGAACATTTTATTTTTTTTTCTTAGAAGAATGTTAAAATTCAGCTATCAACGTCATTTCTGAATGTTCGAAAACATGTTTGGCTATGTGAATATTAAGGGAGCATTATATTATCATGTTGCAAAATAGGCTATAGGAACGTTATCTTTGCATGTTACGTGAACATATACAGATTTCAGAAAAGAATTAAATACCAGATAATTCTGAATTAACGTTCTATTAATGATACTGAAAGAACATTTGTTCATAACTTTGGCAGAACGTTTTTAGAACACTTTTTTTTTTCTGTGAATGTTCTGAAACAAATAACGGATTTGAGTAGCTAAAACTAACGTTTTTTGCTTTATCACATTATTAAAAAACAAATAATTCTGAAAGAATGTTTTATTAATGCTGTTTGATTATAAGTTTGAGAGAACCTTGTCAGAACATTCCCTGATTACTCAGTTAAAGGATCTTTACGGACTTACAGATGCCAATAAAGAACCTTTTTTTATATATAGCCTAGTGTTCGCTTGCGACGCCAAGGTGATGGGTTCGATTCTCAGCAATTGTGCTCGCTGATCGAATGCATCTCAAGACGCATTGCGATCCATCCATCCATCCATCCATCCATCCCTTGCATTTTTTTTCATAACACCGTTGAGAGCTGCGATTGTGTGACACCGCTGACCTTTCGGAAGCAATAATGAAATAATGATGCACTGCGCAGCTCTGTTTCGTGTTGCATTCATATTTAGCCTATATATATATATTTTTTTTTTTTCCCTTTGCTTTCTAGGTGGTTAAAAGAGGAGGAAGGGAAGGGAGAGATACAATGCGCCGCAAGGGTTAAGGCAGCATGAGAGAATCCATTCTCGGCTTAATGACCTAGCCTAGCTGGGCGAGGACGGCAGGGAACACGCTCTTGACTTGTACCGAATTTGCCAATTAACACCTCGGATAACAGGCAGCCTCGGAACATCAGGCGCGTTGGGAGGAGAGGCTCACATGCACTTTGTTTTTCATTCTTGGCCTGCTTCCTATGGCTGGCATGCGTGTGTTTCAGCATCTTAAGGCCGCTTCAGTCATTCATAGCGCATGTCGAACGCGAAGAACGGCGCGATCAGAATAGCAAAGATGGCTTGGAGAAACATGTTCGTTTTGTCCTTACAGCTGGAGGGATTTTTGGCTCCGGCTGCATCGAAGATATTCTTCGACTTGTTCTTCTTTTTTTCCCCTTTCGTATTTCTGCGTTACTGATAGCGTTTGCTATTTTCACACTAGCCCATATGGCCGCTTGCAGCCTCAATTAGATCCACAACTCTGGTTTCCAAGACACTCTCGTCTCTCTCTCTCTCTCTCTCTCATGCCTGGCTCCCTCTCCCTCTTCCTCTCTTTGTTGCTCCTATTGAACAAATGAAGACTAACAGACTGATATCGTCTTGATCACAAAGTTAATTATTCAAAAATCTAGATCTTGACTCTGGTCTCCTTGGTTGAAGCACCCACTCCTCTCCAGCCTATTATTTTCTCACATGTTTATCAGACGCCTAAACAACACCTTGGGCGGGTGTGAATTTTCAGGCCCCCAGTGAAATTCTCACCGGGCTCCGTCACTGTTTTTCCTCCGAGTCCATTTACAGGTAGGAGAGAGAACGAGAAAGAGAGAGAGAGAGAGAGAGAGAGTAAGAGAGAAGCACCGCTGCCAGGTCCTAATGACTGGAAGCCCCATCTGAAACACCTTTTTCGGCCCGCGTCCTCACGTCAAGCTTGGCGCAATTGAATTGCCCAAGTGCACGCCACGCGACCGCATCGTTTCGCGATTCATTAGCAACTATTCTAACGGAATGCCATCATCAAAGGAAAGATACATAATTGATAGAGATTGACACCGCAGCCAAAGGTGATGCGATCTGTCTAACAGCGGTCGCAAATGCGTGCCTTATACTACATCTACGAGCATAACACTCCGAGGCGCGAGTGGCGTTCGGACGAGGGCCGCGCGTCTTTTAACACGTCTTTTAAAGCGGGGCCCCGCTCACCTCCGAGGTCGCGAGATCGAAACTAGCCTCATCGACGAGAGAACGTGATCCGTGCTATGAAGGTCCACACACCCGCATTCATTTATGTATGCAGTGTGAAGAAACCATCTGGCCGTGGAAAAATTGAAAGTGGATGTAATCTGGCAGGCGGCGGAGTGTATGACTGACACCTCATGCGGTATTAGTGGGAGGACAAAATCATTAATGCTCCGTCTGAACCGGCACAGGCCATTAAACGACCGACTATCAGAAACCTTCCGTTCCTTGAAAGTCTCCCAAACAATGATGATTCACAAAATACTGCAGACCTAGTCAGATTTACTAGCAGTGAATCAGAAGTTGGACATTGGGTTTTCTAGCGTTTTGTTTGGATTCCCGAAGCTGCTCTTTCGCTCTTTTTTGCACCCAAAGTCCATTTTTACAATCATGTTTCGCATGGAGTTTTCAAAATAAACTTCTTTTTATTTTACTATTATTGTAAGTTCTTCAGGCTAAAGAATGGTAGTATGATGTGATATACTTCTTCCTCATTACCTCAGGATGAATCACATGTGCTAATGTATTCACCTGATATCAACAACACAAGATGGCTAATTTTTGCAGTTCAGTTTCAGGAAATGTTTTTTTTTTTCAGGCAGTTGTTTTAGATTTTTTACAGCTCTAAAAGTAGCAGTGTATTTTATAGTACAATGAACTCTTTCTGAAGAGTTTTAATTCCGCATGATTGCTTTATTATTATTATTATTAGGGATTCACTTATCAGGCTTTTTCATGCAAAAAAGCACACAAGTCTGTCTTTGTGTAACTTTAAATTAGGCTCAATCAAATTAAGTCTGACATTAAAAGTGCTATAAAAACAAGCAAAAGCAAGTTTATTTGTTGTCTCTCAATAAAGCAACAAGAGAGGCTGTGTTATATTAAGAATGCAAGCACGCTTTTTTTCTATACAACATAGCACAGCCTTATAGTCTTTTATAGTGCTTTATTATTATTATCTATGTCTTATCTTATTTGTATTGATATATATATTATACAGTTTGTACAGTATAAAAACCATTACGCCTATGGAGAGTCCTCATAAATCACAAAAGCCAATATGTGTGTGTGTGTATTCATTGACATGAAAAGATGTCCACAGCAAGAGAAATTGACAAAAGTGATTTAATGTCAATAGAAAGCACTTAAAATGTAAGTAAAGTGTCTACTTTTAATGTTTCAAATACGCTTTTGGAGAATAAAAGGTTAAAATTTGGTTTAAATAATATTGTCATTCAGTATAACAATATTTATGTAAAAATTCTAACAAATATATGATATATAAATGTGATATAAATATAACAATTAATTTATAGGATTCTAAAGATTCTAAAGACTTTTTCCTTTTCTTGGGGTCTTTTAATTTAGAGCAAAACAAATTTGTTGCCTAGTCTTCTCACACACTCGTCTATCTAGGGATGAGGTAGTGCAATTCTCCGCTGGCTTTTCTGCGACAACAACCTGCAAAGTGCTCCCACAACCCTAATCTGTACGTCAGGGACCCCACACCTCCTGAGCACCCACAGCTTCTGTTGTTTTCCTAAGAGTCCTGCTTTCGTTCTATTTTGTTTGCGTCCCGTAGGTCACGTCAAATTCATCGTACAGTCATTGTCTGTGTACACAATAGAGCGGGTGTGTGTGCAGGAGGATGAAAATAAGAGTGGTGGTCATTCCACTAGTCTTTCTGTTGTGGTGATGAACCAACTCCAGATATAAATGGCAAGTTTGGATTTAAAGCTGAGAAGCAGGTGTGATAATGCTGTTTTTCAATTCACACGATGTTAATTGATGAACTGGAGTGGTGTGGATTATTGTGGTGTTTTTATCAGTTGTTTGGACATTCTGATGGTACCCATTCACAGCAGAGCATCCTTTGGCGAACAGATGATGTTATGCTACATTTCTCCAATATGTTCCCATGAAGAAACAAACTCATCTATATCTTGGATGAGTTTGATTACATTTTTACATTACATTTTAAAAATTTAAATTTTATGGGTAAACTATTCTTTTAAAATGCATTGTTAAGCACGAAAATAAATACTACCAGTAATGAATTGTGTGCATAACTCGCAAGTGTGTTCAGTTTTCTCTTTTAGATCAACTATTATTATGACAGAGCCACACTCTTGCTAAACAGGTGTGTTAATGTCAAATTTTTTTACAACTTTTAATATTAACACATCTGGTTTAATGGGATAGACATTTAAAAGAGACTGTTTTCTAAGGAAATTGTTCTTTGTGATCTTTCACTTAAGATAAAAGCATCTACCATATGTAAAAAATTTTAAATACAATGTGGTATGTAACTATTCTATAGATTAACATTTAATAATGTTGCATTTGAATGCAACTGACATAAAATATATAAACGCAGTAGAGGTTAAAATGTTTGTGCCTGCTTTATATTTTTAGGTTCGAATGATTGCAGATATCTA
The DNA here is from genome assembly GCA_032361165.1 of Enteromius paludinosus. Taxonomy (NCBI): domain Eukaryota; kingdom Metazoa; phylum Chordata; class Actinopteri; order Cypriniformes; family Cyprinidae; genus Enteromius; species Enteromius paludinosus. Next base: position 20,423,058 of record JAUMHQ010000063.1, read on the forward strand.
AACAGCACACAGACGCTGGACAGCTATCAAACATGGCTTATGTTAGTGCCATCCAGAAATCTCAGCTCCTCAGCCATGATGGCAGAAAGAGAGAGAGATGTGTGCTGGCAGCCTCTTCCATCTGCATTACTAAATCATACACTGTCTCTCTACAGGGACAAATAAAAACCTCAGTGCTGAATATTTCAGCAATGGCTTGGATTTCATCATGTGTAGGCCTGACAATGTTGATAGAAGAGCCAAAAAGATGCTATACCTAAAGCCAATGACATGAGACTGGTTTAGTAGCCTCAGTATTAGTAATGCAAGAGCACTTTTTCATCATTCATTTATTTTTACTCTTGCTTGGCAGCCCTGCTTTATATTTCGCAATTAAAAGCATTAAAATTTGGCAGAGAATTCAATCTGAATCAAGCAATGTACATAGTCCATTTAAACTTAATTCTGTATATTGTATAGTCTTAGTAGTAATAAAGTTAACAAAAAACATTATTAAAATGAGAAAATCCGACATTCATTTTTTACATTGGAAATGTAAACTATGATATTTGCATTGCAAATTGTAAATAGGGTACTTTGTTTCTTTTTTTCATACTAAATTTTGATTAGTTTTGACTTACATGGAGGAACTACATTATCCTTTTTTTAATGAGAAGGTTGCTATTGCTTTTTCATTGTACCTCATCAATGTTACATATTTGTTAACATTTTTACATTTATTTGAACATCAGTGTTTTTAAATAATAAAAACATGTTTTAAAAATTTTGCACAAATATTTGCTGTTGTCACAATGTTTTTGTCACATTCCCCTTCAAAAGTGTTATCCATAACATAAAAGGTGTATTAATGAGAGAAACAGAGAAATTAAGATTTACGGAACAGTTCACCATGAAATGAAAATTTGTAGATGAGTTTGAGTCTCTTTCTATATCAGAACAGATTTTTTAGAAATGTAGCATTATATCACTTGCTCAGCAGTGGATCCTCTGCAGTTAATGAGTGCTGTCAAAATCAGGTGCATAACAGCTATCACAATAATCCACAAGTAATCCACACCACTCTAGTCCATCAGGTAATGTTATTGGGAAGAAAAAAGCTGCATGTTTATAAGAAACAAATCAAATCAATAAGATGTTTCTAATTTTGAGCCGTTACTTCCTCTATCCATAATATTGCTTTCACCATGCAGTAAAAAAGTTCAATTGAATCAGGAGGGAACTGTGAATGGATCAAGCATCATTTACAAGTTCTAAACATATATGGGTGAATTTTGATGTGTGATGACAACTGGACATAGACTTTTTAATTGGAAGAACGGTTATTATGTGTTTGTCACGGTTCCGTGTAGGTGTGGACAGGCAACGACAGAACAGGAAAATACTTTTAGTAGTTTAATCAGGAACTTACAAGAAACAAAATACAACTTGAACCAAAGCAACATTAATAATCCGACAAACACAGGGTAAACTGAATGGGCTTATAAACAGGAAGACATTAGGGAGAAATCAAGACAGGTGAGGAGTACAGGTGGGAAGGATGACTAATCAACTACACAAGAACAGGAAAATGACCAAATAAGGAAAACACAGGAAGGACGAAAACGAAACCAAAACTAGACAGTGCAAACAGCAAACAAGACACTAGGCGCTACAGTGTTATAGATTCATATTTAAAATTAATAAATGGCCTAATGTTTTTTTTTCTTAGAAACATGCAGCTTTTCACTTCTCAAGATGTTAACTGATGGACTGCAGTGGTGTGGATTACTTGTGGATTATTGTGATGATTTTATCAGCTGTTTGGACTCTCACTCTAAGGGCAACCATTAACTGCAGAGAATAGCATACAACATTTATATGAATAACATTTGAATTTGAATTCCCTATTTGCACTGCACAAATAGCAGAGCATTGATCATCTGTTTCTGCATATCTAGCATACTACATTAAAACTTGATATTGTGAATCTGTTTTGGTTTTGCTCTCAGTATTGGAGCTTCTCAGAGAAACATCCAAAGCTGACATCTGCCAGACTCTGATCTCGCTGAGATGGAAAGCATACGAGCTCTGGAGGTTATTGATCGATCTGCCTCTGAAGGCCCTGTCATGTCACCTCTGCGTTCTGGTGATAACTCGTTGTGGTGAGATTTGGCTCCTGAAAGATGAATGTTGTCTCTATGACATATATGTCACCTGAACCCCATGTCTGTGACTGCAGGTGGCCTGAAGCCTGATTGCAAAGCCTTATGGTGAAATGCAAGTCTTTGAAGCTGTTTCAACGCTTGATTCGATTGCTTGGTCTGGACCTGAGTTCGATTCCACCCCCCTGCCCAAGCAGGCCTCTTTTTACATTGGGTCAATATTACTTTTGCATCTTAAACATATAAAGTACTATTGTGGGCTTTGTGTTAAAATTTCTTTTTAAAGTTCTGCACCAATAAGCTCTAATGTAAAAGTAGCCTGCAAAAAAAAAACTGTCACACTGGGTGTCAGAGAAGAGACAGGAAATGTGCGGATCCAATTGCAAAGCTTTATTAAAGTCCATGCTCATAGTCGTACAGGCGGCGTCGGCAACAATCAACAGCTGTAAAGAGGAGAAGGAGAAGACGTGGTCAAAAGTTCATAGCAGAGGTCGATACCAGGCAATCCAAACACAGAAACACGGAAGACAATGAAAAAGGATAAACGCTTACAAAGGGGCAGGAAAAAAACGTACACTCAGAATGATCAGCGAATTACAAACACAAGAACCGGAACTTAAATGTATGTGAAAACAAGGTCAGAGGGTGGAGTTACATCAGTGGCCATGACAACAGACAAGGTGGGCGGACACAACATATCAGTTACCCTGGGGACACATGAGGTGGGTGGAGACAAAAGTACACAGGTGACAGTTCATACATGGAGTGGAAAAACACAGACACACAATAGGGGACTGGAGTGCCATATAGTCTTGACTGACACATAGTCCTTAATGATGCCCTCCCTGGCCGAACAGACAGCAGCCTAGTTTTTCTGGGTTGACCAGACAGCGAACTTGCCCTCCAGGTTGGAGCTGGCGGCGGAGACCTCCCTCGGGGTGGAGCAGGCGGCGGAGTTGCCAACCGGGGCGGAGCAAGCAGTGGAGACGTCCCTGTAGGCGGAGCGGGCGGTGGAGAAGCCCACCGGGGTGGATCAGGTGGCAGGAATGCCCACTTGAGCGGATCAGATAGCGAGGCCATCTTCCAGGGCGGAGCGGATGGCAGCAGAGCCCCTGTGGTTCGGCCAGGCAATGGAAACGCCTTCAACGACCGAACAGCCTGAGTTAGCCCCCTTCTAAGCTGACTGTACTGTAATCGCACCCTCCGAGACCAGATTGACAATGAAGGCACCCTCTTGAGCCGAACCGACAGACATTGCGCCCTCGGGAACCATACTGATAGTGAACGCGCCCTCCTGCGACCAACAGTCAGTGATAGTGCCCTTCTAGACCAACTAGAATGAGCATACGCCCTCCATGACCGAATAGACTGTTACAGCACCCCTCTTGGCATACCGGAGAGTAACACAGGGGCTTCCATGGGTTCTGCAGCCACCAATGGGGACTCTGGAGATTCTACAGCCAAAGCTGATGTCTCCTGAGGTAGTGCAGCCACTGGCAGACCCGGTGGAGTCTCTGAGTCGCACACGGACTCTGGCGGCTCGGGCCATGGGGCCTCACAGTCTTTATGGGGGTCGGGTGGTTCGAGCACCTCAACCGGCTCTGGCCAGATCACAGACCGGGTCTGGCGGCTATGCAAAACCCAAATTGCAAAACGACATTCCTGAGCGCGGCTCCTCGTGCCACGAAACGAAAGCCGGACCCGTAACATGCGGATTAGGTACCGCGAGGACCTTCTGCAGCTCGTCAGGCTGCGTGGTTGGAACAGACAGGAGACGACACGACCGCTCGTATCGTGCTATGGGGCTAGAACCCGTTTCTGACAGGCTGGACACCATGAGGGCCTTCTGCAGCTTCTCAGGCTGCGTAACCGGGATTGACTGAACCTGACACGACCCCTCGTGTCGTGTTACGGGGTTAAATCCCGTTAGTAACTGGTTGGATACTGTGAGGGCCTTTAACAGCTCGTCTGGCTGTGAGACTGGGACTGGCCGGTCTGAACACGACCCCTCGTATCGTGCCACGGGACTGGGACCCTTTACTGATTGATCAGAAATTTTGAGGGCCATCCGCAGCACATCAGGCTGCGTAATCGGGGCAGACCAGAAATGACACGACCCCTCAAGTCGTGCTACGGGGCTGGAACCCGTTACTGAAAGGTTAGACCCCATGAGGGCCTTCTGCAGCTTCTCAGGCTGCGTAACTGGGACGGACTGGACGAACTGCTGACAGCCCCCCTAGCTGTAGCCCTATGCCCCACTGATATAAACTGACATAAACGCCTTCTAAGGGTGAAACGGGTATCGCAGAAATGGCAGGCAGATCTCTTAGCTGCAGCCCTGTACCCAGCTGAACATCACTCAGCCCCTCTCGTCTCGGGAACCACCGGCGTGGTAGACAGCTCCCCTAGTTGTCGTTCGGTACCTGGCTGAATATCACTCAGCCCCTTTCAGTGAGTGATGGGAACAGCGCCCTCTCTGGGTGCCTCGGGAACCACTGGCATTGTAGACAGCTCCCCTAGCTGTCGTTCAGTGCCTGGCTGAACATCGCTCAGCCCCTCATGCTGAGTGATGGGAACAGCGCCCTCTGTGGGCGTCCCGGCTGTACTTTCACTCAAGTACTTGATTTGTGTAAGTGCACCATCGATTATCTACAGTTTAGCACATCTGACCTGTTAGCATGTATGCATGTGCTCATGCATACACACATACGAACAGAAATGGAGTGAACTCTAATCTGTTTGAGCACCTCAACAGTTCAACTGTGCCCTTCAACAGTTGTCATTTGCTTCTTCAAATACCTTTGTCATCGAAGAGAGATTAAAAAACGCCTCAAATGAATGCGAACAAAGGCACAGCAGAGGAGCAACACAGTGCAAATTGCCTGATGATGAGGTGGCTAATCCCACTGCTAGTTTAATTGATACTTAAAGGCCTGCTATCTGCTCTGAAGTGCTGAGAGGCTACAAACCGCCTCGGCCAAGGTGTGGTAACAGGGTGAGTAACTGCAAGTGAGTTCTCTGTCTGCTAATGCTCTCTTGCCTTCCTCTGCAGTCTCGGCTTGCTCATGTTTGCACCAGTGCATAATAGAGCCGTTTTAATCACTATTGTTTTGGGCTTTCTTTTCGCACCCCCGTAAAACCTCAGACCTTGTTTGTCCGTTTTATACCAGTTGTCTCAGACGGTGTCTTGTCACTTTCAGGGCAGCATGAGTCCACAGTGTTGTTGTGTGTTGACAGGCAGAGCTGGGCAGTGTTACCTGTGGAAGTTTGCATGCAAAAATGAGCGGAATGGTTTAAGATGGCAATGTAGGCACTCTGGAAGCACCGCAGGCAATTCTAGGTAAGTTTTGTGTTTCTTTTGTTGTACATAAAAGATAAAGTATGCAAATGCAATGCCACTTGCATCACCAAATGGGAAAATAATGATTGTTTCTCAAAGTAATCCAATAAGTTTCAAACAATCCACAGTTCAAATGTTTGGTTCAAGTCAAATCCCAACAGGGTACAATAAAAAATATTGACATAAGATACAAGAAAGAAATTTGAAAGTTGAATCAAATTGATCTCATAATTGATTCATTTTACAATTAATGCTGATGTTGTTTTTGAACTGAATTGTATTGAGTAACAACACTGTTGTATTCTACAGAGCTGCTTAAAGTTAAATCAAATTTGTTTTATAATGTTTGATGAACTTTACACAGTTATTGCGCTGAACTGAATTAAAACTGAGCAAACCTGACACTATTTTCTTTTTAAAAGCAGCTTCATTTGAATTTGCATCATTGGTTCTGCTATTTTCCTGTAAAGCTGATCTGTATCATTCTTTTTTACAAGTGGTACAATAAATGCACACTTAACTAAAGAAAATGTATTACTCTGCGTAAGGTGGACAAAATGTATCACACTTTTGGCTGCAAAATAATCATCACAATGTCCTTATATTGCATTCGGTCGTCGGAAGTCACATCCAATTTGACAAGTGTTTATACGATAATAGTATGTTTCTGAAATAAGCACTCGATTCTTTCTTCCCCTTCCCCCACTCTCTCAACTTCAAGAAGACTTTCTCCTGCTAGAATTCTGGAATGATCATTAACCTTTCCTTTGGTCCCCCTCCCTCCTCCTTGCCAGGCTGTATCTCCTGTTCTGTTTGGTTCCTGGCCCCATATGCCACTTTCCTATTTCCTGGCTGTAGACAGCAGGGAGTAGCTCTATTATCACCTCCACTGAGCTGTCTTTGAATGTGAGAGGCAATTCCATTTCACTTTGCCACGGGGAGGAGGAGGCAGGCGTACTACCCAGCTCAAAGAAATTGGCTAAGGGTTCATTTTTATAGATGGAGCACAAGGACAATTCTTTTCCTCGTGTGTTACTGAGTATTTCCAATGTACTACACTAATGCCACGATTGCTGTCGTGAAAATTGCTCAATATGGGTTTTGACAGGTGCATGGATGGAAACTGTTTGTTTGCATCAGAGAGGTGTCATTGCATTTAAATATTGCACATCCAGCCATTTATTCATATTCATGTGTTCCTAGCATTAATACAGGGAATGTTTTGAATTTTCAATTTGGTACGTTTGAATCATAGCATGCTTTATGCAACTATTTGAAGTCCAAGACTGATGCGCCTCTGATGTCTGCACCAAACTGCATGGTTGTTATGCATTGAGTAAACATTTGTGTCTGACCATTGTCTCTTATATTCTGTCAACCTAGTTCTTTACAGTGGTGTTTTCAGTGCAAGATGTACACTAAATTACAATTCTGCATAGACTATGAATGCAAAATCTTTTCCAGCCATTAATTGTTTGGTGCATTACTGTTTTACCTTACGTGCAATTCTGACAACCAGTCAAAGCTTGCACAGACAGCTAGAACTGAACATATACATTCTAGGATCCATTGCTTGCTGTGGAAACTCAGCACAGAGGCTAGAAAGGTTTTTTGATCGTTTAGGGTTTGGGCAAATATGCTGAAATCCTCCAAGGAGGCTGATGGAAAAATGCACCGGCTTCGAGCCATCGCTTGTCTTAAGCTAAAATTGATGTTTTATAAATAATTTCGACCCACAAACATCAAAGGCCACAATCACAGCGACTCAGTGATATTCATTTGGCACAAGTCAGTTTTATTTTTCCAAGCTTTTCATCAGAAATGGCTTAAAAAGTAGACTTGCTCTGAATCTTTCATGACTTGGGGCTTGCAGGGGACACTTGCTGATGTTCTTCACTTGTAGACGTCTGACAGCGAGCGGCAGCATCAACAACAAAATGGTCACAAACCCCCGTTGTACTTCCTGGGTCATACGGCCTGATACATATTTCAGGAGACTAGCGACACACTGAGCGGCTGATAACAGGTCAGTTGCAGGTGATAAAAGTTGGTTTTAGTTGGGACATTAGGCCCTTGCTTCAGTGTGTGATATTATATCTTCACCATCATTTAGCCCTGTATTACACATCAGTGATTTAGCTTCGCATTGCCTGTACAGTGGGGTCGGCTGACAGTGAGATAGATGTGAGAAATAAATTTATCTGTGCATCTTAAATGCTGTGATGAGTATAAAACCGCTGATCTAGCAAACAGCAGGCACACTCGAGTTTCATGCACAGCGTCATCATGCTAAACTGGTAAAATCATGTCACTGTACAAACGAAATGAACACTTATGGTGTTTTTAAAAACCTAGCAAGCCTCATTTATTTCAGTAGCGTGAAATGTTGCAGAGGCAGTGATGTGACATTCTAATAAACATTACAAAAGGTCAATAAAAATAAGGCCAATGGTTTAATCAGAAGTTTCTGTATTGATTTTTCACAGGTGTTTTAACCATGTATTGAAATATGCATTGCATTGTGTTAAGTTTTAGAGGATTGCACAGATAATGTCCTGGAAGAAAATACTTTAAACATTTTTTCTTGCAGTGTAACACTGAAGTTGAGTAAATAAATATAAGTATTCAGTAGTATGTTATACAGGATAAAATACTACAATACTTTTGATTTCATTTATTTCTTTATTTATTGGTATTTAATTTTTAGACACAGATAGACAAACCTTGTGTTTGTATGATGGAAATATAAGACACTCATAATCAATTTGTACTGTAAAAACCTATATTAATCAGGATTTAAATTTTTTAAACACCTATTTTGGTCTTGTTTTTAAGCCTGAAACTAGCAAGATTTGAGCAAGGCTTGTGATTAAAAAACAAGAAAACCTTTTTGCCAATGGAGTACTAAATATCTAAATTGCAAAGATAAATTGATCTTGTTTTAAAAATATTAAAACATGTTTTTTGTTAAACTGGACAAAGAAAAACATATTATGACTCAGCTTCTTTGTACTTTCAGAACACAACAAAAAATACTTAAAAGAAACCATTTTTCATCAGAATGTCATAGTTATGTTGGATGTGTGCATTTAATGCCTTAAAATGCTCACTATATTGAACGTGCTCAGTAGATTTTAGAACAGAAACAGTATAATGTATTCACTAGCCCTATTTTTTTTTTAAAAAAGGAGTAAACGCATACAGAAGATTATTCATGTGAAATGTCATTACCTGAGATGTTTTCATCTGGAAAAGTCAAGAGGCTTATTGTTTTTTTTCCTTCATGGTGCATCACCTCTGGAGTGACTTGCTATAGGGAAAGCTAAAAGTAGAACAAGCCAATGCTGGAAGCAACAGCTATTTATTATTATTATTTTTATTAGAATTCTTAATTAAAACGTGAATTAATTTGGTGTGCACTGGTCTGTTATTGCAGATTATGTGGACATCATAATTAGACCAGGTTCAAGTTCAGCAAAGCTATACTGTCGTAAAGTGAACCGAGCAGACCTTTTGCACACCTGAAAGGCCACTGTCCTCATTAGCCTTGGTTTTGTGGTGTCAGGTGTGGAAAATAAAGCCAATAAATTGCTCTAATTTACTCTCTCCAATGCACCTTTTGTATTAAAGAACTTTTATTGATTTTATTTTAATTAGGTGCATTTGTTCAATTAACACCTTTTAAAAACTCTGGAAACTTATTGCTTGTAAAACTCATTGTAAATAACAGAACATTGCACGCATAATAATATCACAGACCAGCTCGAGTCAACCGCGAAACGAGGGTACAGATAATTGGGCGAAATGCCAATCAGGGCGGCATAAATGTCGATTTTGCATCAATCCAAGAGTGAACGAGGCACTTTTAAATGGCCAGGTAAATCTGGCTGGGCTAGATATGACAAGGAGAACATCGGTGACACCTGAGCAGGAGACCTAAAAGGACATCAATAATGAGAGGTGTGGGAGTGCATCTCAAGGGACGACATGGGACCGGAGTCGTCTGCACAGAGGCTAATAAGGGTTTAAAAGCCACAACTGTCCACACAGCCCACGCCAGCCCACCAGCCGTCTTTCTTTTCCAAAGAGCTGCCTGATGCTTTCTGACAGGCCTCAGCTGCGACCACGGGGGGCCGCGGCGGTCAGTGGTTAAGTCAGCATCAAACAATGCAGCCTGCGCCTATTAGAGAGCTGAGGCGTTGATTAGAACTGTACTGTGCATATTCTTTCGATTCGACAAAGAAAGACGTTATATTTCGGCTTGACTTGTTCGTATGAATTTCTTCTGGCATCTGGCAAACAACTTATAAATAACTCAACGGCCATCTTAAATGCATTCCCATGAAAATTTTAGTGCCACTGTAATGTAAGCCACTACCTGTCATGAATGGCAAATAACCTCAGCCTCTCGCCTTGTTGCTCCATCAGCTTACCGTCTTCCTCTTATATTCTCTAAAGAAAGCAATCTCTTCTGACTGGGATGGCCTTCGCTGTCCCTGTATCCATGCTGGCAATAATTTCGTTGTCATTTGCTGTGCGGTGACCACATCATTGATGTGACAGTACCGGGCATTAGGTAAAGTCCCCAGACTAGTGCTCACTTACAGAAGCTGCCTCGATCTGTCATTGACAGTGATTCGATTAGACCTGGCTGGCAAACATGTTCCTTGGTGACAGGACCTCTTGATTTGTGTGGTCCTTAACCAACCTTCAAGAACTTTATTATATGATCTTTTTTTAACATTTACGTTCATGCATTTGGCAGATGACTTGAATTAAAGGTATGCAGTTAATCAGTTCATGCAATCTCTGGGAATCAAAACTCATGACCTTGTGCTGCTACAAGCGTGAAGATTATTTTATCTAAACTATTTAGGTTTAGAATGCATTAGATGTATTTTGTTTCAATCTGATGTTTGGCTTCGCTTAGTCGTTTGTTGGTATTGCACAACTAATAAATGCAGTGGTGAAGAATCTGCAAAATAAACTTTAATATGTGATTTCCAAATTTAGTCCTTGCCATTGTCTTGATTTAAGTCACATTAGATGCACTGTGTTTCAGTCTGATATTTGGCTTATTCATAAAAGTAGCTGTTGACTTTAATGTGTGATTTGCAGGTAAGAATAGTTTGTCCTTCGCACTGTCTTGATTTAGGTCATGACTAATGAATGCCCTGGTGAAGAATCTGCAATAGCATTCAGCTTTCAAGAACTTTAATATGATATGTTGTCCTTGGCTTTGTGTTGATTCAAGGTGTGCAGTGGAAACATTGCATTTTAATTCATTTTTTGGGTTGTTCATCTGTGCCTTTGTTGGCATTGCAAGTGTAATAAATGCTTTGGTGAGAATCTGCGATACGACCCAACCTTTAAAATGACTAATAAATTATGTGATAAAGGTTCTGTGATATTACCCAACCTTTAAAAATATATATGATTTCCATGATTTTCTTGATTTAGCTCACATTGGATAAGTTTTGTTCAGGTTCAATGTTTGCCATGTTCATCTAGGCGTCCATTGTCCGCAATATGAGTCAACCTTCAAAAAAACCTTCAATATATGTTTTTCATATTTTGTCCTTGGCATTTTCTTGATTTTAGTTGCATCGAATGCATTGAGCGTCAATCTGATGTTTGGTTTTTTCATCAAGGGAGTTTTTGGCATTGCATGACTAATGAATGTTGTGATGAAGAATCTGTGATATGACCTAACCTTTATAAAAAACTATTTTAAAAAAATATACATATATAATCTTTATATTTTGTTCCTGCTATTGTCTTGATTCAACTCACATTGGATAAGTTTTTGTTCAGGTTAGATGTTTGCCATGGTTATCTAGGGATCGTGGTGAAGTAATATGACCCAACCTTTAATTTTTTTTTATATATATTATTTTCATATTTTGTCCTTGGCATTGTCTTGACTTTGTTTACATTGAGCTTCAACCTGTGTTTGACTTTTTTATCAAGGCAGTTGTTGGCATTGCATTACTAATAAATGCTATGATGAAGAATCTGCGATGTGACCTGACTTTAATATGTGATTTTTAGGTAATAATATTTTTCCCTTGGCATTGTCTTGGTTTAGGTCGCATCAGATTTGCACTGATGTTTCGATCCAGGCATTGCATGACTAATGAATGCCATAGTGAAGAATCTGTGACGTGACCTCAGGTAAACACCTCGAGATTGATGTCATCTATACAAGCTGTTTTCGCAGGTGAGGCTTTATTAGAGGTTCTTTCAATATCATCACCTCCAGGTCATTAGATTATCATCTTCTCAGGATCTTCTTGCCAATTCTGCTCTGGTTTATAATAGAAAAACATTTAGTGAAATTCGTTATAGAGACACAGACATGCAACTCAAACACAACAGCTGGTCAGCACAATATGTTTACCCACCTGATGATGGAAAAGCTCTCCATCCAACACAATGACCCCCTGAGGGAGCGGCTGGCCTTACCGTTCCTAATCACGACAGCCCCTCGGCGATTGTGGCCACTGACTGCGCTAATAAGTGCAAAGTACAGGGGGCTAATACACAACAAAAGAGAAGACAAAAAACAAGTAGGGGGAGAAAAACAAACTCTTCAGGCAGGCGCATGCACGGTTAATTCAACAATAAGGCCTCTGAGTAAAGCCTGCCGGTAGCCTATTAAAGAGGAGGAGAAAGGCAGGAAAGACAAATAATCCGGTAATGAGGATGAGAAGATGGCTGCTCTCCCTGCTGGTAGGGTGCAGGCAAGCCCATGCATGCATGTTTCAGGAGAATAGATTACTGGACCCCATTGCCCTGTTATAATGACCCTTCTTGTTAGCCTTGGAGATGGAAGCCTCTTCATTAGATCTCGGAGCAACTCACCTCTGCCTGTATCCCCTTTCCAGTAGAGAGGAGCTGTTTTGCACCCCTAAACACAAGATTTCTTTGCCTTGCAAATCAGCTGGGACATCATAAGGAGCACTGAAGTCCACTGTATCACCCGTGTGGCTAAATATGGGATATAGGCTTTAATACAAGAAGATTTCATCAACAGAGATGAAGGAAAATTGAGCTTGTTAGTGACTCTATTTTTCTTGTCCTCTGTGATTTGTGTGTAAAAATTAATAACAGTAATAATACATTATAAAACTAACACCTTCAGATTAATTTTACTCATCTGACTTATCTGACAAATATTAAACCCTCTGTAATCAAGTAACAACAATGTGACTATATATAAAATCATGTTTAATGTGTAACCATTAAGTCATGTTTTGCGACCCCCAAACAAAAGTAATGTTATTAGTGGGTTGCAACAGCAGGGAAAAAACTATGCTTAATGCAAATAATAACATGCAGTGAAGCATAATTGTGCATGTTTAGCATAACCAGCCTTAGGAGAAAATATTTTTCATATCTTTTGTTGTTGACGCCACCCAATCAAGCTCTGTGGTATTTTGGCGCAAACTCATCAGTCACTTTGTAAAATGGCTAAAACTAAAACAATATTTGGCCCAGTGTTTGTTGCATGTGTTATGCTGGTAAATCACACTTGTGGTGTTATGCATTTACCAAATTGTCATTTTTCCTATTCATGTTAATAAGTGTGCATATTGTTGGGCCTGTGCGGTTAAAGAGAATTTTAATCAATTTAAATGTTTTGATTTTAAGAACATTTTTGTTTGTATACATTGGGTAAAATCTCAGTCAAACCCAGCTGAGAAATACTGATGTTTTTGTTTACAAACAGTTCTAAAAAAATCAAGAAAAAATAAAGTTTGAACCTGATACTGCGACGTTAAGCGTGGTTTTGCATTATTTGAAGGGCCAGAACTCGAGGAATAACATGACGCGGTGCTAGAGCGAGGTCTCAGACACTCATCATCAAAGACTTCAGCGGTGCTTTCTAATCGGTCGCGGTTGTGCCAGTGAGACAGGTGAGATGAACTGATAAGAAGAGCCTATTTCAGGCTGCTGAGGGGGAGGACGACGTGACTCCTATCAGATGACCGCTGGGATGCTGATATACGTGTTACTCTAGAATAAGGCACAACTGAGAGGTGATTAGGTAAAACTTTAAAAACTAACTGTAGGCTGGGATTTTTGAGGAAAATACATATACGCCACTAACCGTCGCGCTTTGAAAAAGCGTTCCACATTTGCAAAATCATTTCCCCTGCTTACACTGCAGTGCATTATTTTTTCCCCTCGAATAAAGACGTTTTCCTTATACTTTACAACATTTCTAGTATAAAAATGGATATTTGAGGACGTTCTTATGTGTAAAAAAAAAACAAAAAAAGAGAGAGAGTCATTTAAATCTCATTAAATGTATGTCTGCATAAAAGGTTATTTAAAACTGGCCTGGCTCCGATCTACAAACCTCAGAATTGTCCATCAGCCAACATATGAACACCTAAGATCACGTCTCCCTCTCTTTCGCTGCCATTATAATTATATATATTGCCATTTAAAAGTATTATTATCCAGATTGTATTTGTATGTATTTTAGCATTAATTAGCGTTTGCAATTAAATAAACAGCTAAATGACTGAAATTTATTTTACCTTGTATTGGCAGCATCTTACAAGATGCGCAACAAAGCTGTTATTACTTTGCTCCCAAGTATTTGGAAATTATAATCAGACATTTAATTACTTTATGTGCTATTTTAGATATGACAAATCATTTCAAGACATATTATAAAACCAATTTTGACAAACGCAATTTTGTCTTTCCAAAAAATGCGGTATATAGTCTCTTGTCTGATTTTGTTGTTTCAGAGGCATGTTTTGAAGCTTAAAGCGTTGAATGCGTAACTTGAAGTAGTCCATCCACATAAAATATTTACATGTCTTGGGAGCAGTAAACAGATCTTCAAGAGAAGCCAATATTTCACGCTATAACGCAAACATTTTAGGTAGTGCGCGAGGCGGGTCATTTCATGCGCTTTAAATAATGCATAATGAAGTTTTCGCGTTAAACCTGCCGACTTGCACTGTATTCACACAATGGCCTTCAAGGGAAGACAATAGAGTTTATTTGCATTACTTAGTGCGCTCCTGAAGAATCACGAGAGCCCCAATTTTCACAGACTATAGTATACAAACATGGATGACCAGCAGAAGTGAATACACTGTGGCGTGCATGCCTTCTTGATTACACTAATTAAGTTCTGTCTAATTAAATTACCGTCACGTGTTAACCAATAGCAAAAGTTGATTCATTAACCATGCAGACCGAGGATTGAAAAGCAAAGCCTTTCCTGATTGCAGGCTAGTGTCAATTGGCTAATTTGCCGTCTTGCACAAAGTAGCTCGAACCGCAGGAAGGCGTTAGTTTTCTCTCGCGCTCGCGTTAATTGCTATTTGTCATCGAGCGATGCAGCTCGAGCGTTGCATCTCGCCAGCTCTCGCGCGCTCCAAGAAATGCATGATTGTGGGCAGTGGCTACCCGAACGCACAAGCATCTGAGCTCGCCTTGCAGGACTACCCTATTATATCTATCGGCGACAACCTGGAGAGAAGTTCACCTCTGAAAAAAAACTCCGCTGGGATGACGAATCAGTCAGAGGCAGACAATTTCGCCGACTCAAAGGACTCATCAGGGGACGTCCAGCGCGGCAAACTCTCTCCTGATCTTGACGGAGTCGCCGACAGTCGTCACACGTTCGATGGATCTGCGGGAGAAAGGTATCTCCTGTCTCAGTCCAGTCAAGTTCAGCCGAGTCCCACCACCATGTTTCCCTACCCGAGTCAGCATGGACCGACGCACCCGGCTTTCTCCATCGGCAGCCCGAGTCGGTACATGGCTCACCATCCGGTCATCACGAATGGAGCCTACAACAGTCTGCTGAGCAACTCTTCTCCTCAAGGCTATCCGACGGCGGGGTACCCATACGCGCAGCAGTACGGACACGCGTATCAAGGCACAGCTTTCTACCAATTTTCCTCCGCTCAGGCCGGGCTCGTTCCCGGCAAAGCGCAGGTTTACCTCTGCAACAGGGCCCTGTGGCTTAAATTTCACAGACATCAAACGGAGATGATTATTACCAAGCAAGGACGGTAGGTATTGTGTAATTATCCGTTTGCAAACCATAGGCTCTTTTCCACAAATTTATGTTTTCGTATTGCAAATACCTATGGATAATTATTATTATTATTATTATTATTATTATTATTATTATTACTATTATTATATATATATTTTTTTTATTTAAAACCATTAATATTAATTCTGTATCTTTCGCTCTTAAAATAAAAGGGCTTAAACGGGTGTTTCACAGCGATGCCATGGAAGAACCATTCGGTTAAGGTTCTTAAAAGAACCATCTTTCTTATCTTTTCATAATCCGAAGAACCTTCTTTCGCCACAAAAGCTTTTGTGAAAGTTCTTCAGATTCTTCATGGAATCACTGAGGCAAACTATGTTCTGTGCTCTTATTTGATGGCAGTGCTCGTCTTCAATAACCCACAATTTTATTTTCAGATTATATTTTCAGATTTATCTTTAAAATACTTTTCGTAGTATTAACATTCGTTAATAAGTTTTTTTTTTTTTTTTTTTTTTTTTTTTTTTTTTTTTAATTTAGAACTTTTAGAAAATATATGTCATATTCAGTTTAAAGATTTCAAACCCTAGCAGGCTTGCAGCGCTGCAGTGTGCTGAAACTTTACATTTGATGTACCCTCAGGCGAATGTTCCCGTTTTTGAGTTTCAATATATCTGGTCTTGATCCAACGGCTCATTACAATATTTTTGTGGACGTGATTCTTGCGGATCCGAACCATTGGCGCTTTCAAGGAGGAAAATGGGTCCCGTGCGGCAAAGCGGACACGAATGTTACAGGTAAATATGGTTTTATTTATCTTTTTCGACCTTTTTGTTATGATTATTAATGATCATAATCACAATCATCGAAATAATCCGTTTGAATAACATTTTAAGTTTAGTTTTAAATGACTGTATAATTTTTGTTGTTGTCCTAGCTAGGAAATTACATTCCAATTATATTGTAAACAGGAAACCGAGTGTACATGCACCCGGATTCGCCAAACACCGGTGCGCACTGGATGCGTCAAGAGATATCCTTTGGAAAACTTAAACTTACTAACAATAAAGGAGCAACGAACAACACCGGACAGGTTAGTTATTTTTCGATATTTATGTTCTAATTATTATTTTAGTCTCCCTACTGCCATGCATTTAGACTGCATAAGAAATATTACCAACAATGCTGTAAGTTTGACTAGGGTTTTTTTTTTAAATAACGCTTTTAAAACAATACAGATTGTAGCAAAGCCCTGAATATTATCAAATAGGGGAACAGAGGGATGGCAATGTATTAAGCGGTTTATTTATCAAATCCAGAGACGGTCTCTGTAATCAAAACGACGATAATCACTAGAAATATGGTGACCCCAACTAAGCAAGCCAGAGGTTTATAAGGTATAGCTTCTTACAGAAGGTGCACATTACAATTTTGTGGAAATGCAAGCAGCTCTATAAAACAATCTCGTTAGTGTTTTTATTTTTATTTTTATGTATTTATTTGTTTATTGTTTTATTGCTGTTTCATGATTATCTAAATATAAAACGTATATTTACTGGTAAGATCATTTAAACACTAAAATAAGCTACCTTAACATTCGTTGCTGTAACGAAGTGGAAAGATTTTTCCAGCCATAATAAAATATTTTGAATTAGTTAAACTAGTTAACTTGCATGTTGCCACGAACTAATTTAAAATAGACTAACAAAACTGTAAATGCTAATGTAGCTAAGTTAGTTCGGGAGCGTAAAGACTCGTGAGGAGGTGTTCTGACTCTCGTTTTTTCGCTTGAATTCCTGCAGATGGTCGTGTTGCAGTCGCTGCATAAATACCAGCCTCGACTGCATGTGGTGCAGGTGAACGAGGACGGAACAGAGGACACGAGCCAAACCGGGCGCGTGCAAACGTTCACGTTCCCGGAGACTCAGTTTATTGCGGTCACCGCATATCAAAATACTGATGTAAGAAGGAAGTTTGATTTCTGAAAGTTCTATTGATTTGATGAGGTAACCCGTTTTTAAGTCTTTGAATGTAATGTCATTTATAGATCACGCAGTTAAAAATCGACCACAATCCATTTGCAAAGGGATTCCGTGACAATTATGACACGTAAGTTGATTTTTCTTTTCTTTTTGTTGAAGTTGTTACCTTTTTTTCTATACTGTCTCGCCTATAAAAATGTAGTCAAAGTTAATCGTACTAAATGCTATTAATTAGAATGGCCACAAAAAAACACATGAAGCCGGCTACACTTTTGTTTTATGCGCTTAACCAAAATATATTATGTAATTGCGTGCGCATTTCTATTTCTCTGACATAAAAATCACACAATTCTGGCAAGTTAGAATTCTTGCAAGAACTAGGAATTACGTGTTTTTTTTTATTTTATTCCCATTGGCCGATGCATTAATAACCATTGCATGTGTTGTCTGCTTTGGCCTGGCAAAGCTCTAGACTAAAATCTTCTTTCCCTTCGCGGCGTCTCATTATGGCTTTATAATTTTTGTGGTTTTTTTATTTATTCAGAAAAGTTTTGAGAAAAACGACACAGTTGAGTTATTTTTAAAATAATTATAATGTGGTGCATTTTGCATAGGGATTGGCCGTGCGCAGTTGTTTATTTTTCGCTCAATTTTCTAGACCGTGAGCATTTGTTTATTCGCGCAATTACGCACGGAATAGAAAATGGTGAGAAAAATCGTATGCTCTTGAGCACATTTGCAACGCTTTATTTACGGTTAGCCACGCTTTTCATATGCGACATTAACGTGTTTGTCCACCATCTTTCTCCAGTGTCTACACAGGGTGCGACATCGATCGGTTGACGCCGTCCCCGGGTGACTCTCCGCGCTCTCAGATCATGCCTAGCGCAAGATATGCCATGACTGGTTCTTTCCTGCAGGACCAATTTGTCAGCTCTTATGCCAAGTCCCGCTTTCACCCTGGCGTCGGAGGCGCTCCTGGCACGGACCGCAGCGTCCCACTTAGTAACAGCTTGCTCTCCCCGCAACAAACCGAGGAGACCACGGTGGCCTCCCCGCAGCGATGGTTTGTCACCCCTGCCAACAACCGACTGGACTTTGCCGCCTCGGCATACGATGCTGCCGCGGCTGCCGATTTTGCGGGTAACGCGGCAACCCTTCTGTCATACGCAGCTGCTGGAGTTAAAGCACTGCCCTTGCCCGGAGCGGGATGCTCTAACAGACCCCTGGGGTATTACGGCGAGCCGCCGGGGTGGGGCCCCCGCACGCCACCGCAATATTGCAGCAAGTCCAGCTCGGTCCTGTCTTGCTGGCCATCCAACTCCGTGGGGAGCAGAACCTCCTCAAGTTACCTGGTCCCTGGCTTAGAGGACGGAGACGCCATCGCGCCAGAGAGGTCACCGCTAGGCGGCGCGGATGAGTCCAAGCCCAAAGACCTGTCTGAATCCAGCTGGATAGAAACCCCGTCCTCAATTAAGTCGATCGATTCGAGCGATTCTGGGATTTTTGAGCAAGCCAAGCGGAGGAGGATTTCGCCATCTGCCACACCGGTTTCCGAGACATCGTCTCCATTAAAATCTGAAATGTTGACGCCGAGGGAATGCGAGAAAAACTGCTCCAAGGACATCGGCTACTACAGCTTTTACCCCCACAGTTAGAAAAACTGGTGCATGTGTTTGAGGAATCACGAGTGACTTATAATCTATTTATTCCTATTTATGTGATTTATTTATTTGTTTATTTATTCCTATATCTTGGTCGCGTACGAAAAGCTTTGACTCGAGCAGAGATGTAAGCGGTTTTCGTTCCCAAATGACATTTTAAGGTTCTAACGGTCAAACCTATTGTAAGTATGAAAGTACTGTACATATTTGTATTTATCTATACATTTGTGGTTCTTCTCGTTGAATGTTGATGTACAATAGGCCTACCTATAGAAAACCGGATTAGGTTTGTTTAATGTACTTAGACGTTCGTACGTTCCTTCGAATAGCTACATATATTAAATATTTTGATGTTTGAAAAAATGATACAAATCGTATAGGTTCCCGGTTCCAGTTGTTACGAAAATAATGGTTTGACTGAATTGGAAGTAGCCGCTTACCCACTGAAGAGCCCGCCAAAAAGAGTTCCTCTGACAGGAAATATGGCGGATGCATGTCTGTCAGAGGTCGGATTTTATGTAAGCTTAAATTGATGTTGCTTTTAGAGTCGCGTCGTCAGTTCGTAAATATCATAGTTCGTAGTTTCATTTTGTGAACGTTTTGTGGACGTATGTTTTAACCACGCCAGCGTAAAACCATTTTATCATTTATTTATTTTTTTTGTAGAGAGAACACATAGGCTATCATTTTACGTATTTCCATTTTCATTTGTTTCATGGGGTGTTTTCTCATGAGGAAAAACGCGAGTTAGGCCTGCTATAATGTGTAAAGGTAATGTTATTGTGGTGTGCTTAATTGCAATAAATATGACGGAATGTGAAACTCCGGGCCAAGTAGACACAGGATTCCAACTAAGCTGATTCCTATACCAAATATTTCTGTTTCATTTTTCTCTAGGCTACCAGTCTTAGAGCTATAACGCCAGTCACAATGTGAATTTTGTTGCCTGTACGATGCGTTTTCATAATAAAATGTAGTCATGCAATGCAACAAATAAGAAAATCGACCAGAACAACCTACTCATTTAATATGATTTTTTTTTTTGGTGGGGAAAAATGCTGTTGGCTACTATATTTTACAACAGCCCTAAAGTTGAACCGAGAAAGCACTTAATGTATCAGTGTCATTGCATTAAATAAATCTCAAACCAACTGCCGTCCATTAAATGTAGCACAAAATTGTTTCAGATTATAAAATTCAAAACTAGGAATGTAATATGGACAATTTCTCATTGTCAAATACAAGAGCAACCACATGCATTTATAAGTAGGGACAGAATTTAACAAGACGAAATTGCCTTGGATTTTAAACTTTTTTTTTTACCCTCATATTCACCTAAATATCTTAAGAATTTTTGGTTTAAATCTATTGTGAAAATGGCTAAGAATACCGATATATCATTTGATATTCAGTTGTTTCTTATCTGGTGAAATTGTTTTTATGGATTTTTAAGAACAACTTCCATACCAGAATTCTTGGGGCCAAAGTGGTGTTATGCAAACATAAACTAAAATATGACTACATATAATTATAGTCTTGTATGTATCACACAGGTCTTTAACCATGATTAGAGAATATATATATATTAATGCAAATGAGCACTCTTATTGCCAAAAGCGCACACTGTGTACACTATCATGATAAACATAAATACCAGACCATTTGGCAATTGCCATCAAGATTTCATAAGTTTTCTCCTGATAAATCGTTTGGCTTAATTAAGGTTAACATATTGTCATACCACTCTTACTTTTTCAAGCCCTAAACAGATACAGCAGAAAAGGTTAGAGCTGTGTGATCGTATCCCATTGTTTTGAGAAATTCTTCTTTCTGATAGTTTGCTGCCTCCCTGTTGTTCAGTGGTATGCTGCCTGGTAAAGCAAGCTTTTAAAACTGTTCCTTTAGAGTTCCGGTATATGGGGTAATTATAATATGAGTTTATTTGATTCAAAACCTAATCTCAATACAAAAGGCCACCATATCTTCCTGATAAGATCAGCCTTTTGTAAACCTGTATTTCACAGTTGCGAACACTAGATGTCGACAACGGCGCATTTATGGAAACGAAAGACGTTAGCGTTATATGGTAGCCTATGTGATTATACACTATTATGATATGCTATATAATATTTTTGATGCTAGTATAATCATATACCGTATTAACGTTATATATCACATTGTTATTCAACGTTAGAATATATTGATATATATTAATACTGCACTTACAGCACCAAACAAAGTGTTTCATATTTGAATTTGGACAATGCTCAACATATACTAAACATACATTTTATTGCATTAGATTAGATTATTGCAAAAAAAAAAAAAAAAATATATATATATATATATAATAAAAAATAAAATGAAGTGGAATTTATTTAAAATAACAAACAAAAATTGTAAAAATATAAAGAAAATTTAAAAATTTGAGAAGGACCAATGTATTTGAGCACAGCTAGTTTGATTGTGGTGTCTAATGCAATGAAATAGAAACACAAGTTTGACTTAAATGTCTAAATGCTTAATATGAGCAGGAGGCTGTTACTGTATATGGTGTACAAAGCAGTTTAAAGATGGTCCAGAATTTCTTTGATATTTGATTTCCCCCAAATAAGTAAGTTAAGCCTTAGTGCAGGCCTGACAATGGCATGGCAGTGCAGTTTCAGAAAACAAACCTTAAATAAAGCTGTTGAACATTTTTGTCATTACGTTCCAGAAAAAAAAGCTAAATACTGACCTCACAGTGAGGCATGTTGTCATGCCATAGAGGTAAGTTGTCACTGAGGGATCTTGCCATTATACATAAACAAGCCAATATAGTCATTAAACCATGAACTACAGTAAGAAAGGATGTCTAAAACCCTCAAACCACTGTTTTCAGGGAAACAGAAATTTCTCTGAGAATATTTGTTAAATCTCTTTTGCTTAATTTTGCTTAACCACAATCTTCCGTCACTTTCTTTCCTCTGTGAAACCCAAATACTCTCTGAAACTCTCATAAAACACATAGTTTATGTTTTATTAGAAATGAGCCAGGAGGGGGAGTAAATGACAAAATGTGTAGTTTTGAGTGAACTATCCCTTTAAGACCGTTTTGAACCGGTATTCAGATACAATTTTTTTTGTATTAAAAATCTCTAGGTTATAAAGATGCAAACAACCCCGAGAACTAGTCCTGCACAATACTTAGCCCTAGTTATTTGTTGAAAATTCCACTTCAATCTCGTATAAGGCCCAGTCCTAACAAATTTCGAAGCACTAACATAATGTCTCCTGTGTGGAGTTTAAGTGCTATTACCCACTACTGCGTCACACAGCAGCTACACGCGCCTTACGAATGAGCACTGTGATAATATGACTGCACTAAACATGTGAGCACATAATTTTCGCTGATCGGCGACGCTGCACGCAGTACGCACTACACGCACTGAAGCTGATCTACAGGTACAGAAGATGGACGTGAATGACCAAGGCGCACAAATGGAGCCTCTGTTGCCCGCGGTAAGACGCTATTTAATCAGCCGTGTTAACGCAGTAGCGCGCGGCGTCTGTCGAGTCGTACGATCTGATTAAGTGCGTGTGCGAGGGACCTTGACTTTGATTGAATGACTCGTGCGTGATTTGCGCCTCTGCAGTTCGAAGGAGACAAGCATGTTACAGTTGCATTCTGCTGCAGTGTATGTTGCTGGACGCGTTTTACTCACGCGTTCACAGGTCCATCGTACATAATTTTAACGTAAAATGTCTGTATTTACTGGCAATTTACATTAAAACGACATTTTAATGAGAAAGTTGATTTTGTGCCACGAGTGAACCTGATGTAAGGAAAAAGCAACAGAAAGAAGAGATTATGTTATCCATGAGGAAAATTGAGCCAAATAAAAAAAGATTGCATTGCATTTTCATGACTATAAGCGTGCATTTCCTGCAAAATTTTCCTTACTGTAATGTGAAGGAGTATGACGTGCCATGTAAATTTTAAAGTATTTATGTTGTACATGATTGAAATATTTGATGGACTGTCTTCAAGGTGTTGATTGTAATAATTATATTGCAAATACTGCAATACAGTGATTGATTGTAATTCAGTAGCATTTTACTGTAGTGCAGTAGAAATAATACTGTAGTACAGTATCGAGAAGCTGTCATGAAAATAATGTAACTTGATTAAAAGTAAAATAATAATATAATGAATTATAACTGTGTAATTATTATACGTAAATGGGCTTCATAATAGAATATTTTTTCTTGCATTGCAACATTTTCATATCAACTAAGCACATTTACCCCTGAAATGTTAATTACTGTAAGGCGTACAAATACTTTACTGTTATTTTATAATTGTTATTTATATTAGAGTATGATTTCTTATTTTAAATATTTTGTATTTAGTAATATATAAAATATTTTGTCAAAGTATAATATTTGTATTATATATTATGTTTATTTAGTTAAAAGTTAAAACTATATAGAGATAGGGAGAGATATTTTTATTATTATAAATAACATTTATTCTGTGTATTCATGTCACAAATGCGAAAGGCGAGTGTGCGCTCTTCAGTGGGAGACAGGATGACTCGGAACAGAGATTATCGGTAAGAACATTTATTAGACAAAACACAATGAACTGAACGAACAAACACACATACGCACAACATCTGGGAACATTAATGACTGACAAGACATGGGGCGTGAATTTATACAAAGACTAATCAAAGACAAGATACGACTGGAAATGACATCTGGCAGATAATCAAACACTAATGACAAGGGCGGAGTTACAGATGGGAGACACGAGGAGACAGAATGAAAATAAACACAAGAAGGACACGTGGAACAGATGACAACAAAACATAGGCACAAGGACATCAGACAGAGATGCCTACGGTGTTACATAGCCCCTCCCCAAGGCGAGGCTTCCAGACGCAAGACAAGAAAGTAAGGGGGGGAGCAGATGGGAGGTGACACCCTCCAAGCCACCTGGGCTCACCAAACAGCTAGGATGACCTGCTGGTCCGAACCCTCAGTGAGACCTCCTTCCAAGGTGGAGCAGGTGGTGGAGAAGCCCACCTGGGCCGAACAGGCAGTGACAACGCCCTCCTGTGCTGAACAGTCAGTGATAGAGCCCTCCTGGGCCAAACAAACCAAAATAAAGCCCTCCTGGGCCGAACAGTCTGTGATAGCGCCATCCAGGGCCGAACAGTCACTGGTAATGCCCTCCTGGGCCGGACAGACTGTTATAATGCCCTCCTGGGCCGAACAGGCAGTGAAAGCGCCCTCCTGAACCCAACAGTCAGTGATAGCACCCTCCTGGGCCGAACAGTCAGTGAAAGCGCCCTCCTGAACACAACAGTCAGTGATAGCGCCCTCCGAGACTGAACAGACTGTGATTGCGCCCTCCTGGGCTGAGCAGACCGTGATAGCGCCCTCCAAGACCGACCGGACAGCAACTCAGAGGCCTCCATGGGTTGAGCAGCCACCAATGGGATCTATGGAGACTCTACGGCAGGAACAACATCTCCAGAGGTAGTGCAGCCATTGGCTGACCCGACAGAGTCTCTGAGCCAAACACAGGCTCCAGAGGCTCCGGCCATGGGACCTCACAGACACTCCTCAGCAGGCTCTGGTGAATTTGGTGACAGTGGAACCGGATCACAGACCGGCTGTGGTGGATCTGGCCACAATGGATCTGGATCACAGACCGGGTCTGGCGGATCCGGCCTCAATGGATCCCAATCGCCGACCAACGCTTCTGGACACGGCTCCTCGGACCGTCACACGGGCATGGAACCCGTGACTTGCGGGTTAGGAACCGCGAGGATGGGTGACAGCTGTCCTAGCTCTGAAACCGGGGACCAACTGGACATGACACGGCCCTGCGTACCGTACTACGGGGCTGAGAACCGCTAATGATTGGATGGACACTGTGAGGGCCTTCGACAGTTCTCCTGGCTGTGACACAGCGGCCGACTGGACTGAACATGGCCCCTTTTGCTGTGATACAGGATTAAAACATGTTTTTTGTGGGTTTGAGACCGCAGAGTTCAGATGACGCTGATTCGGCCGACATCTTGAATGCAAGTCTTTCATTAGGACAATAATCCAAAATAAACACAAGAATTAGTCACAAAATGAAGTTTTTGCCATGGTTGTCCCAGTCCTCTAACCTGAACCCTGAGTGAGGTGAACTAAAGAGGAGAACCAACATGGAGCTGGCAATCTAAAGGGTCTGGAGTGATTCTGGATAAAGGAATGGTATCTTTTCTCTTGTTCTCCAAACTCTTCAGGCATTACAGGAGAAAACTCAGAGCTGCTATCTTGGGAAAAGGACAAAGCAATAATTGGGTGCCAATAATTGTGGCCAACATGTATTGGAGAAAAACGCTCTCATTTTCAATTGTTTTACTTCTATAGTAAATTAGAATGTTGTTATTTTTATTAATGAAAGATCAAAAGGATAACACAGCCACCTTTGCTCAGATTTACCAAGGGTGCCAATTTTAGTAGAGGGCACTGTATATGAGCTCAACAGCCCAAGATCAGTAAAGGCATAAAGGCATTTAACAGATGCTACTCAACTGCCTAATTTTCTTTTGGGCATCGAATTGTGACCCAACATTTTCTCAACATCAGATATATTTGTATTTAGACCCACTTGGCTTTCAGGTGACTGTAGATTGGCTTTCAGTAGACTGTAATATCACCGCTTATCAGATATATAAATGCGGCATAGTTAAATGTAGAACAGCAAAACATTATTCCTCTCCAGTTCTTGCATCAATAAACCCTGTTTGCTTCATATTAGCAGTCTAGATATTTGGCTATAGAACTGCTGCTGGCTGGGGCATCTCAGACAGGCCTAGTTTTATCAGGCTAGAGCTCATTTGCACTTGTCCAGCTGCAGTGGACTCTATTTTTGTTAGACGTGACAAATGACATCCATGCCTGGCTGTGGTCCATTTTAGAGAGGAGTTTCTGACTGAGCAAGATGAAGGAAGTTTCTAAATATATATTCCAGCAAGTATGATACATCATTTAGTGACTATTTAGCAAAATCAGACAATTAACTTACAGAAGTAAATGCAAGAAGAAGAACACTTAATATACTGAAGCAGCTTCATTTTACTTGATTATTCACAGAGCAAATCACAAAAAAATCACACTGAAATGTGCTTATCGAATATGATCATCGTTTTGATGAATATTTATCTCTCAAACATTGTATTGCATTGCATTATATTTCTTAATCATACAATTAAGCATTGAAATATAATTTTATTGGAGATGCAGTGTGAAAACTGATATATAATTTTATGTAAGCATTCTGTTATAAAGATCTATTTCTTTCCATATTTGTACCAAATTGCATATTTTTGATCATTTCAGGGCTTCTGAATTAAATTTAGGTGTTCTTTCTCTATTTTCTCACTTTATCAGACTACCTGAGCCATAAAAGCTTGATCTATGAATTATGATACCATTTTTTGTCTATAAACTTTTTCGATAAACTGTTCAGTCTTTTTAAAAGTGATTTTTCGGACTATTATTTGTTATGTCAGGCTTTACAGGGTTAACGTTAGTATACTATGACATATTACCAAAGATTTAGAGTAAGGCTTACGATCTTAAGATATTAGAAAGACATAAAACAACAGCACTGAATTCAAAATCCCTTTAGACCAAACAAAGTGACCCTGAGCACTGTGCTTGTGTGTGTTAAATACTTGTACTTTCTACACCAGAAAATGCAGAAATTATACGTTTGATCGTTCAAGCAAGCACCTTTAACCATCTCAGAATGTTTTCATTATTGATCCAGTGTTTGCAGAAAAGCTACTTCTGAATGACCCTTAAACAGAGTTGAACAGGTTTGTGTTTAAAGCACATTAGCACATGTGTAATAAGGATTATCTAAGGTATAAGTCATTTGTGTGATGCTGTTCATTTTCAGCATGTGCCATTTAAGGATTTGTGATGTGATGCTTTTTCTATCTGGATCTATTAAATTGTTAAAAAAAATATCTACAAAATGTATTTATACAAACAATGACTTAATTACATGATTCAATGATTTATTAAAATGTTTTTATATGTATTTTATGATTTCAGTGGCACTACAAAGGTTGTGGTGTAGTAGTAATTTAGGTATTTTGTTGTATTATATTTATTTTTTTATAATAATTAGGGATAAAAAACACGTTATAACAAATTCTTATAAATGTAAAAGGATATACAATTTTTTAAATAATATAATATGTAATAACATATATCATTTTCAAATATTTATAGAGTACTGTGTAAGAGTCTCAGACCACTAGTATTTTCACCAACAAAAAATGGTTTAAAGGTGGTTATTTCTATCTTTTGCGGTAGTGTGTCAGATGGAACTATCAGTTTACATTTCCAAACATTATTTTTGTCTTAAATTGTAATAATGCAGAGAGATTATTGTCTGCACAAGGAGTCTGACAACAGCCAGTGCTCCACACAGAGATCTGATCTGATCATCATCCAGTCCGTCTGGAATGACATGAAGTAACAGAACAAACTGTGACAAACTAAATCCAGAAGAACTGTTGCAACGTCTTCAAGATGCTTCAAAATGCTTCTATTTCTCTCAAATATTGTTCACAAATCGGTCTAAATCTTTGTTAGTGAGCACTTCTCTAAAATGCTACTCTAAAATGTTTCATCACACAGCACAATCCCACAGATGTCACAAGTTTTGAGGAAGAGTGCGATTGGCATGCTGACTTCAGGAATGTCCACTAGAGCCGTTTGCCCGTGAATTGAATGTTCATTTCTCTACCATAAGCCATCTCAAAAGACGTTTCAGAAAATTTGGCAGTAATGAATGAATGAATTAATGAATCCAGAATACATCCAACCAGCCTCACAGACCAGCCCAGGACCTCCACATCCAGCATCTTCACCTCCAAGATTGTCTGAGACCAGCCAATGCAACAGTCGGTTTGCATTACCAAAGAATTTCTGTACAAACTATCAGGAAGCTCATCTTCATGCTTGTTGTCCTCATCGGGGTCTCGCCCTGACTGCAGTTCATTGTCGTCACTGACTTGAGTGGACAAATGCTCACATTCGATGACGTCTGGCACTTTGGGGAGGTGTTCTCTTCATGAAAAAATCCCGGTTTTCACTGTACATGGCAGATGGCAGACAGCATGTATGACACCGTGTGGGTGAACGGTTTACTGATATCAACGTTGTGGATCGAGTGGTCCATGGTGGAGGTTGGGTTATGGTATCGGCAGCCATATGTTATGGACAGTGAATACAGGTTTTTATTGATACCATTTTGAATGCACAGAGATACCGTTATGAAATCCTGAGGCCCATTGTTGTGCCATTTTTCCATGATCATCACCTCATGTTGCAGCATGATAATGAACGGCCCCATGTTGCAAGGATCTGTACACAAAGTGTGAACAACAGCGTGTTCCACTTCCTGCCAATATCCAGCAACTTCGCACAGCCATTGAAGAGGAGTAACATTCCACAGGCCACAGTCAACAGCCTGATCAACTTTATTGCACTGCGTGAGGCAAATTGTGGTCACACCAGAGTACCCCTCCCAGTACAATAAACCTGCACATTTTAGAATGGCCTTTTATTATGGCCAGCCTAAGGCACACCTGTGCAATAATCATGCTGTCACGCTGTCATGTTGAACTGATCCCAGCTCAGCCGTCTACTCAAGGCCACCAGAGTCTTAACGAGCACCACCTGAAGTGAATCAAGCTCACTGCATTTAAGCAGCACTCACTAGAGAGTAGATGGCTGAGCTCAAGGTAAAATACTACCCTGTTAACCTGCCTTGTCTTTGTCCCTGGATCTCTGCCTGCATGAGGATCACGATGATTTGTCCTCAGAGGAATGCTTACCTGCCGTGAAAGATCACTCACCTGCACCACGCACCATGGATCACTGTATGCCTACGGCAGTAAGACCTTTTGATTATATGTGCCGATACTCACCTGATATACTTACATCTGTAAAAGGATTGTGATCCAGAGATTGCCAAGTTTGACTTACCTTTGTTTTACCTGTGTTGAAGGAGCATACATAGTCTTGGAAAAGGCAGTCTTGGATTGTATTTATTGATTAATTAGAACTTAATATAAAGTGGATTTAAGCCATTTCAAGTCGTGAAAGCTGATCGTCCCGCGTTCGTAGACCGTGCGTGCCATCCACTAACATCGGGCGCCATTTCTCCCTGAGGGACAATCCGCATGGGAGAAGACGACAGGGGAGAGATCCAGAATTAAATTTTGCAGTTTTTATGTGTCACCAAAGGCTTAGGGGCCATTCACATGCAGCACGCAAGCTCTTTATTTTAAATAGAGCCACACAGTTTAAAATCCAAAGCAGATATGATTTTGTTACTGACATCTCCGTTCATGGTTGCCTAGTAACAGCAGACGCTACAGAAGCGCGAGCGCACAAACAATTTGAAATTTGTGGAAGAAGCGACACGCCTCGCATTTTCCACGCATTTTAGACGCTTCATGTGAACGTACCCTTAAGATAGTAAGTTAAATTTAAAGCTAAAGTATCGTTAACACTACTACAAACATTATTATTTGTGGCCAAGACACAAACTGCTGAAGAAGAGAAGCGGGCGAGGTTGTTAGTTAATAGTTTAATCTCATCATTATACATTACCATTACTCTGTTGTCCTATTTGATAATGATCAGCAGGGGTGGATTTAGTGAATTTGGGGCCTCAGGCAAATATAGAAATGGGGCCCTACATTTGCATACATTTACTTCAATCAACCTTGAGGTTCCTTTTTTTGTTGTCAAAGTTGCTGCTGCACAATGGTGCCCCATAGTTACGTCCAGTGTTTTTACAGTTTTCATGTACATATTACAATGGGATTCTTTCGTTAACATTTAGATTTATTCATTTAGCAGACACTTTTATTATTTCATGTTGTAGACAACAGAATAGCAATTGATTTACAGTTGAGATACAAGAAGTAGTCAGAAGTATGACACAAACCTGTTTAGGTTAAACATAGCCTAATGTGTCCACATACTGTATTCTGATGCAGCTAAATTCGCAGGAAATGTTTTATTGATATATATATTTGTGTTTCTGTTGTCAAAAAACAGGATGAATATGAAATAGTGACAGAACAGTGATCGAGTCGTCGTCTGATGAAATCAAAGAGGCTACGCATAAGAAAATGAAAACAGCAGTGCTTGCATGTGAAATTAGGCGCAATTCACTAGTTCCCACTTCCTCTGCGATAAAATAGCTTGTTTGGCGGTCAGACAGGCAGGGAGCCCAGCGGCCCAGAGCCCTAGGAGGTTTACCCCTAGGAGGCTGACGTTAACAGATGCTCGGAGCCCGGCCTGGACCCTGCGAGGCCCCCGTAGGAAGCGGAGAGCGAGTGCAGTGATAGGCCATTCCCCTAGTTGAGCTGCAGCTTAGGTGGTGGAAGGGGGCGGTGGTGGAGGACAAAATGGAGAAGATGAGTAGAGGAACTGAGCAGCATTTAAAGCAGCTGAGTAGAGTTTGGCGGGGTAATTAATAACGAGGGGATTGAAAGCAGCTGCGATCGTTTGTTCGTGGTCCTCCTGAAATTCGATTGATTGCTGAATCGTCATTTCACTAGTGCCCACTTCCTTTGCGATAAAATAGCTTGTTTGGCGGTCAGTCCAGGGGACAGGCAGGGAGCCCGGCGGCCCAGAGCCCTAGGAGATTTACCCCTAGGAGGCCCGAGCCCCCCAGAAACTTGTAGAGTGTGGTCAGCGCCAAACAAGCCCCCAAAATGCCTGGATTAAGCTGGACACGGGACTGGGTGTTTGAGGAGGCGCCCGCTCCCACCAAAGGACCTCGGGTAGGGAGCGGAGAAGCCCCCTCCATTGGGGTCAGAGAAGAGAACGACCATCTCCGGCAGGTCCCCAGACCCCACTGGCTACCGCCTTTGTGGTCCCCTGACCACTGCCCAGCTTCTCTCAGGTCTGCTTGCCCGTTGCCACTGTCTCTCTCCGGCCATTTTATGCTGCTCGGCCTCTCTCTGGCCTCGCTCTGCCCCAGCTCCCAGGCTGTATTTGCCGCCGTCTTGAATTTCTGAAAAGCAAAACGAGATAGAGAATCAGCAATCTGGTTTTGCTTACCAGGCACATGTTTACCTGAAAGCACAAATTGATTATTCGCGGAAAGCCAAAAATGATGCCTGAGAAGGGGCATGATAGCAGGGGAGCGTGAGCTGTGCTTGTTGATGCAATGCACAGTAGCTTCGTTATCGCAGTGGATAATTCTACTGGAAACTACCCATTCACTTCCCCAGAGAAAAGCTGCAACGACTATAGGATATAGTTCGAAAAGAGCAGAAGAAGCGAATTTCTGCGGGATGGACGACATCTCAACGGGCCATGACAAAGCGAACCAGCGATTACGGTAGAACCCACCGAACCCGACGGAAGGGGCTGCGTCTATAAATAGCTGGATATCGATTGGTGATTCTAGCAGGTCGTGATAGAAAAATTACTGGCCGTTCCATTGGTTAAGGAACAAAATCCACAGCTGAATTTCGTGAAGACAAGGGTCACCAAGCGAAATTAGGTCCTCGAGATTAGGAACAGAAGAGGCTAGGGCGAGCAGGTGCGAGACGAAAGGGCGGCCTTGGGGAATTATGCGCATAGCAAAATTGAAACAACCTAAAACTGACAGCAGTTCACGTTTAGAGCACGAGGGATTTTCAAGGACATTTGATGCTATGACACTTATTCTGTCAACCACTTTGGGAAGAGACATGATGAATTTGTCAGAATCGAGTGTGATGCCTAGGAATTCGATCACTTTACAGGGGTCGCAGGTTTTTTCTTGGGCGATGGGGATGCCCAGCTTGGAAAAGAGAGTTTTAACTAGGTATGCTGCTGGAGCGTGAGGTGGGGAGATGATTAGGAAATCATCCAGAAGATGGATTAAATGATGGATCTGGTGGTTATTTGACAAGATCCAGCAGATGGCTTCGGAAAGCATGTGAAATAATAATTATTTTTCCAGCGGATGCCGAAAAGATGGCAAAAATTGGGATGAATTGGCATGACCTTAAAGGCTGAGGTTATGTTTAGTTTGGCTAACCAAGCGCCGCAACCAAAATTTTTATCAGACGAATAGCTTGGTCAACGTCGTCGTAATTAAGAGAATATTCTGCTAGTGGAATAAGAATTTTGATGCTGGGGATCGGATAATTATTGGGTGTGGATAAATCTATGATTAAGCGCTTTTTTCTCCGAGGATTTCCTAGTAGCAATGCCAATTGGGCTGACCCGAAAGGTTTTAAATGGAGGGGCAGAGAACGGGCCGATCATAAAACCGGCATTGAGCTCTTTTTTGATTAACTGATCGAGTCGGGAGCGGTAGCTGCTGACTGAAGATTGCGAGATTGTGAGAATATGTAGGGAGGCATTTTATACCTGGAAAACCCTACTTTAAGCCTGACAAAAGGTAGTCAGAAAAATTAGGATCAGGATGATTAGATAATTCAACTGAAAGCTGTGCGATATTAACTGGAGTAGACAGGTACTGTTTGGCATTTTCATTCTGATCTCTGCAGACCGCACAGGCTATACTGCGGCACCCGGTGAACACTTGGGTTGTGAAGTTCGAGGTCAAGGGCTCCCTAGTAGGGGCATTGGTTTCCACTGGGAAACCCTGACGGAGCATTTAGCGGAAAATAGCCGATGATGTGTGTAATAGTGTGAGCCTCCGTAGGACAGAGCGAGCTCAGCGATGATAGTCGCTGAGCTCGCGCCTCCTGTCTGGGAAGACGGAGCAGATAATGTCAACATATCGGTGGAAGGCAACTAAGAATTCAGGGAATGACAGGATGCGGGAAGGATTGGTGTTGCTTTGTTTGAGGGTGAGGGTGAATTCGCCACAGTCAACCTGACGGTCTGCAGGTGCGGGGGAGACGGGGGAAAGGAGTGAAAATAAGTCAACATCAGTACCTGATAATATTTGAGCTCTAATATTTGAGTGTTTAGACAAATCTCAATACATTATTTTTTTCAGAACTTGTGCTTGGCTTATTATTCCATTCAACCTATTACTGTAAAATTTGCAAAGGGAAACTTTTATCAAACATGATAAAACATGATGGCCCCGTCAGAGGTCACATCACCCCCAGCACCCTTCTCAACTTTTTCACCACGGAGCCATTTTCATGCCTGAAAATATATAAAAATCAGCATGTGTATATAAAGTATAAAATGTTATATATATAAATATTTAGAATTATTAAAATTATGTATTAAATATTATTCATTATAAATTTGTATTTAAGATAAAATCAATAAATATTACAATAATTTATTAATGGTGTCACGCTGTCTCTGTCTTGATGCGCTGTTCTCAGCACAGTCACTAACACCCGGTCTCAGTCACCAATAAGGATCTAATAGGAAACACCTGAGAGTAATCACCAACACCAGATATAAGCCCCAAGCACCACTAGTTCTACGGCTGAGCTCGAGGTAACTTCGCTGTTCACCTTCTGGAATCTACTTACCTCTCCTTGTTCTTGGAAGCCTCGCTGGATACGTGACCTGCACCGAGAACCGAAAGCACCTTTTTATGACCAGATCATAAAGAGACTATTTATGTTATTCCCCTAGGCTTTAGGAGAAGCACATTGATCAGCAACGGACATTATTCGGCCTACTGCCAAGTTCATGCTGCACGATTTTAGCCCCGATTGTGACTCGCTGACAGGTTTTGAGAAATCGCAGACAAATGGCCGAAATTACAGGCAAATCGGTGTTCGTGCACACGAGTGACAATCACACAGTGTGAACTATCAAAGACGCTATCTGAGAGAATCGCAGACGTGTCGCAAACACCTGTGAGATATTTGGCATGCTAAATATCTGGACCTGTCTGCGATTCAAAATCATGCCAGGTGAAATTTGCTCTGACTGAAAATAACATCAGCGATTACCTACAGCCAATGAGAGAGCCAAACCCAGGACAGCGGGAAGTTGGGGGAGGAGTTATGAAGGTAAACGTTAAAAAAGGTAAATATCCTCCTCTATAATCCTGTTTAAGTTTCAAATGAGCACACATGCAGTTTGTATGACAAGCTTCTTTTGCTAGATATCATTTTTAATAATAATCCCAGTCTCACCTGAGAACTCGTGACCTCACGTTGTTTCCAAGTCACTTCTCGTGTGGGTTTGGCATTGAGACAAAGTTGTCGCGTCAGCGATCCTGTCGTTTGTAAAGTCATGCAGTGTGAAAGCCCCTGTCACCGATCTATCATGCAGTGTGAACACAACAGCGACTAAATACTACCCCAGATAGTCATGCAGTGTGAAAAGATCTGTGACATGACTACTTTGAAAATCGTGCAGTCTGAACTCGGCATGAGTTACTTTCTCTTTTGCACCGCCTGCTCTATAGGCTTGATCATTATTTGAACTCTGTTAATCAAGTTCTGTTGATTGACTTACCTCTCGCCTCCTGAGTGTTTCTGAGCATTACACATGGTTTATATAATTTATATAAACACTTATTATTATTATTATTATTAGATCTTTCATCTCCCAAAGCACTAAGACAATTTTACATGTTGTATAATATTTTATAACATAATAAAATTTTTATTAACATATTATTCAGTATTATAATATTACAAATAATTTTGTATACAATTGCTAAATTATAAACATTAAAATTTTTTTATATTAAAAACTTTGGTTTGTCTGCCAAATCAAAGTCGGTGTGGTGTAAGGCCATTTTTGGTCACAAAAGTGTAAAACCGGAAAAGACATCAACGAAAAATAAACCCTGTAGTCTCTCATGATTATGTGTGTTACGAAGGGGGACGTGAAGCGTGCGGGTTCATATGCAAATAAAATGTTTATTTGGGCTCAGGGTTGTACAGACAAGATCAATCACCGGCAGACATAAACAGCGTGGGTCAAACGTACCATTAAGGCAGGTGGCACTGTGATAGAACCGAACTAGCAACAGCTGTGAGGAGAGGTGCATTATGGGGAAAGGAGTCCAGGAATGAAAACAGACATAAACACACACACACTGTTTATGGAGGGCTGGAGTGCCATACAAAGTCTTGCTGGCACATCCAGCTGATCATTACAATATGTTAAGGTCAGTAATAAAAAAATATCTTTAATAGATATTGACCTTTCTTTTCTGGCATGGCAGGGTTAGATGAACAAAGTTTAAACAATGATATTAATGATTTAGAGTTCAAAAAGAAAGCTGTTATGAGCGTGTATACATTAGACATATATTTATTTTAAGGTAAGGAAGTACTTTACTTGGTCTTTGCTTGCTTTATTTATTGAGCTCTCTCCATAATTTATTAACTTTAAACTGTTATTGCATTTGTAAACAGAGCATGTAGAAGATCTTTCACAGGTTTGATTTCTCACATATCACAGGACAATATAATGATGGCTTTGGTAAATCTCTCTGCTAAGACAAAGCTAAGCTTTATTATTCAGATTACACTGAGTCCCGAGCAGACGAACAAAGCTGCTTATTATTGCTTAATGGAAAATAAACATTGAGCAGCACAGACTTACATCTGCTGATAGCGAATATATCAAGCTGAAGCAGGTCAATTCTGTTTCCAAGATGATGATAGATGAGATCCAAATAAAGAATATTGTTTGGACTAATCGGTTGTAGTCCAGGGGCCTGTTTTAAAAGGAGTTTAAGTGAAAACTCTGAGTTTGTTAACCCTGAGATAAGAGAAAGAGTTTTCTGTTTCAAAAAGGCAGGTTTGTCAAACCCGAGAAAGCAGGGTAACTCAAGCCTGTTTCTGAAAGAGAGGTAGCTAGTCTACTCAGAGTTGATTGACCTTACTCAGATCAGCTGTTCTGAAACCGAAAACTCTGAGTTTTTAATCTCTGGGTTGATCAACTCAGAGTTTTCACTTAAACTCCTTTTAAAACAGGCCCCTGGACTACAACCGATTAGTCCAAACAATATTCTTTATTTGGATCTCATCTATCATCATCTTGGAAACAGAATTGACCTGCTTCAGCTTGATATATTCGCTATCAGCAGATGTAAGTCTGTGCTGCTCAATGTTTATTTTCCATTAAGCAATAATAAGCAGCTTTGTTCGTCTGCTCGGGACTCAGTGTAATCTGAATAATAAAGCTTAGCTTTGTCTTAGCAGAGAGATTTACCAAAGCCATCATTATATTGTCCTGTGATATGTGAGAAATCAAACCTGTGAAAGATCTTCTACATGCTCTGTTTACAAATGCAATAACAGTTTAAAGTTAATAAATTATGGAGAGAGCTCAATAAATAAAGCAAGCAAAGACCAAGTAAAGTACTTCCTTACCTTAAAATAAATATATGTCTAATGTATACACGCTCATAACAGCTTTCTTTTTGAACTCTAAATCATTAATATCATTGTTTAAACTTTGTTCATCTAACCCTGCCATGCCAGAAAAGAAAGGTCAATATCTATTAAAGATATTTTTTTATTACTGACCTTAACATATTGTAATGATCAGCTGGATGTGCCAGCAAGACTTTGTATGGCACTCCAGCCCTCCATAAACAGTGTGTGTGTGTTTATGTCTGTTTTCATTCCTGGACTCCTTTCCCCATAATGCACCTCTCCTCACAGCTGTTGCTAGTTCGGTTCTATCACAGTGCCACCTGCCTTAATGGTACGTTTGACCCACGCTGTTTATGTCTGCCGGTGATTGATCTTGTCTGTACAACCCTGAGCCCAAATAAACATTTTATTTGCATATGAACCCGCACGCTTCACGTCCCCCTTCGTAACACACATAATCATGAGAGACTACAGGGTTTATTTTTCGTTGATGTCTTTTCCGGTTTTACACTTTTGTGACCAAAAATGGCCTTACACCACACCGACTTTGATTTGGCAGACAAACCAAAGTTTTTAATATAAAAAAATTTTAATGTTTATAATTTAGCAATTGTATACAAAATTATTTGTAATATTATAATACTGAATAATATGTTAATAAAAATTTTATTATGTTATAAAATATTATACAACATGTAAAATTGTCTTAGTGCTTTGGGAGATGAAAGATCTAATAATAATAATAATAATAAGTGTTTATATAAATTATATAAACCATGTGTAATGCTCAGAAACACTCAGGAGGCGAGAGGTAAGTCAATCAACAGAACTTGATTAACAGAGTTCAAATAATGATCAAGCCTATAGAGCAGGCGGTGCAAAAGAGAAAGTAACTCATGCCGAGTTCAGACTGCACGATTTTCAAAGTAGTCATGTCACAGATCTTTTCACACTGCATGACTATCTGGGGTAGTATTTAGTCGCTGTTGTGTTCACACTGCATGATAGATCGGTGACAGGGGCTTTCACACTGCATGACTTTACAAACGACAGGATCGCTGACGCGACAACTTTGTCTCAATGCCAAACCCACACGAGAAGTGACTTGGAAACAACGTGAGGTCACGAGTTCTCAGGTGAGACTGGGATTATTATTAAAAATGATATCTAGCAAAAGAAGCTTGTCATACAAACTGCATGTGTGCTCATTTGAAACTTAAACAGGATTATAGAGGAGGATATTTACCTTTTTTAACGTTTACCTTCATAACTCCTCCCCCAACTTCCCGCTGTCCTGGGTTTGGCTCTCTCATTGGCTGTAGGTAATCGCTGATGTTATTTTCAGTCAGAGCAAATTTCACCTGGCATGATTTTGAATCGCAGACAGGTCCAGATATTTAGCATGCCAAATATCTCACAGGTGTTTGCGACACGTCTGCGATTCTCTCAGATAGCGTCTTTGATAGTTCACACTGTGTGATTGTCACTCGTGTGCACGAACACCGATTTGCCTGTAATTTCGGCCATTTGTCTGCGATTTCTCAAAACCTGTCAGCGAGTCACAATCGGGGCTAAAATCGTGCAGCATGAACTTGGCAGTAGGCCGAATAATGTCCGTTGCTGATCAATGTGCTTCTCCTAAAGCCTAGGGGAATAACATAAATAGTCTCTTTATGATCTGGTCATAAAAAGGTGCTTTCGGTTCTCGGTGCAGGTCACGTATCCAGCGAGGCTTCCAAGAACAAGGAGAGGTAAGTAGATTCCAGAAGGTGAACAGCGAAGTTACCTCGAGCTCAGCCGTAGAACTAGTGGTGCTTGGGGCTTATATCTGGTGTTGGTGATTACTCTCAGGTGTTTCCTATTAGATCCTTATTGGTGACTGAGACCGGGTGTTAGTGACTGTGCTGAGAACAGCGCATCAAGACAGAGACAGCGTGACACCATTAATAAATTATTGTAATATTTATTGATTTTATCTTAAATACAAATTTATAATGAATAATATTTAATACATAATTTTAATAATTCTAAATATTTATATATATAACATTTTATACTTTATATACACATGCTGATTTTTATATATTTTCAGGCATGAAAATGGCTCCGTGGTGAAAAAGTTGAGAAGGGTGCTGGGGGTGATGTGACCTCTGACGGGGCCATCATGTTTTATCATGTTTGATAAAAGTTTCCCTTTGCAAATTTTACAGTAATAGGTTGAATGGAATAATAAGCCAAGCACAAGTTCTGAAAAAAATAATGTATTGAGATTTGTCTAAACACTCAAATATTAGAGCTCAAATATTATCAGGTACTGATGTTGACTTATTTTCACTCCTTTCCCCCGTCTCCCCCGCACCTGCAGACCGTCAGGTTGACTGTGGCGAATTCACCCTCACCCTCAAACAAAGCAACACCAATCCTTCCCGCATCCTGTCATTCCCTGAATTCTTAGTTGCCTTCCACCGATATGTTGACATTATCTGCTCCGTCTTCCCAGACAGGAGGCGCGAGCTCAGCGACTATCATCGCTGAGCTCGCTCTGTCCTACGGAGGCTCACACTATTACACACATCATCGGCTATTTTCCGCTAAATGCTCCGTCAGGGTTTCCCAGTGGAAACCAATGCCCCTACTAGGGAGCCCTTGACCTCGAACTTCACAACCCAAGTGTTCACCGGGTGCCGCAGTATAGCCTGTGCGGTCTGCAGAGATCAGAATGAAAATGCCAAACAGTACCTGTCTACTCCAGTTAATATCGCACAGCTTTCAGTTGAATTATCTAATCATCCTGATCCTAATTTTTCTGACTACCTTTTGTCAGGCTTAAAGTAGGGTTTTCCAGGTATAAAATGCCTCCCTACATATTCTCACAATCTCGCAATCTTCAGTCAGCAGCTACCGCTCCCGACTCGATCAGTTAATCAAAAAAGAGCTCAATGCCGGTTTTATGATCGGCCCGTTCTCTGCCCCTCCATTTAAAACCTTTCGGGTCAGCCCAATTGGCATTGCTACTAGGAAATCCTCGGAGAAAAAAGCGCTTAATCATAGATTTATCCACACCCAATAATTATCCGATCCCCAGCATCAAAATTCTTATTCCACTAGCAGAATATTCTCTTAATTACGACGACGTTGACCAAGCTATTCGTCTGATAAAAATTTTGGTTGCGGCGCTTGGTTAGCCAAACTAAACATAACCTCAGCCTTTAAGGTCATGCCAATTCATCCCAATTTTTGCCATCTTTTCGGCATCCGCTGGAAAAATAATTATTATTTCACATGCTTTCCGAAGCCATCTGCTGGATCTTGTCAAATAACCACCAGATCCATCATTTAATCCATCTTCTGGATGATTTCCTAATCATCTCCCCACCTCACGCTCCAGCAGCATACCTAGTTAAAACTCTCTTTTCCAAGCTGGGCATCCCCATCGCCCAAGAAAAAACCTGCGACCCCTGTAAAGTGATCGAATTCCTAGGCATCACACTCGATTCTGACAAATTCATCATGTCTCTTCCCAAAGTGGTTGACAGAATAAGTGTCATAGCATCAAATGTCCTTGAAAATCCCTCGTGCTCTAAACGTGAACTGCTGTCAGTTTTAGGTTGTTTCAATTTTGCTATGCGCATAATTCCCCAAGGCCGCCCTTTCGTCTCGCACCTGCTCGCCCTAGCCTCTTCTGTTCCTAATCTCGAGGACCTAATTTCGCTTGGTGACCCTTGTCTTCACGAAATTCAGCTGTGGATTTTGTTCCTTAACCAATGGAACGGCCAGTAATTTTTCTATCACGACCTGCTAGAATCACCAATCGATATCCAGCTATTTATAGACGCAGCCCCTTCCGTCGGGTTCGGTGGGTTCTACCGTAATCGCTGGTTCGCTTTGTCATGGCCCGTTGAGATGTCGTCCATCCCGCAGAAATTCGCTTCTTCTGCTCTTTTCGAACTATATCCTATAGTCGTTGCAGCTTTTCTCTGGGGAAGTGAATGGGTAGTTTCCAGTAGAATTATCCACTGCGATAACGAAGCTACTGTGCATTGCATCAACAAGCACAGCTCACGCTCCCCTGCTATCATGCCCCTTCTCAGGCATCATTTTTGGCTTTCCGCGAATAATCAATTTGTGCTTTCAGGTAAACATGTGCCTGGTAAGCAAAACCAGATTGCTGATTCTCTATCTCGTTTTGCTTTTCAGAAATTCAAGACGGCGGCAAATACAGCCTGGGAGCTGGGGCAGAGCGAGGCCAGAGAGAGGCCGAGCAGCATAAAATGGCCGGAGAGAGACAGTGGCAACGGGCAAGCAGACCTGAGAGAAGCTGGGCAGTGGTCAGGGGACCACAAAGGCGGTAGCCAGTGGGGTCTGGGGACCTGCCGGAGATGGTCGTTCTCTTCTCTGACCCCAATGGAGGGGGCTTCTCCGCTCCCTACCCGAGGTCCTTTGGTGGGAGCGGGCGCCTCCTCAAACACCCAGTCCCGTGTCCAGCTTAATCCAGGCATTTTGGGGGCTTGTTTGGCGCTGACCACACTCTACAAGTTTCTGGGGGGCTCGGGCCTCCTAGGGGTAAATCTCCTAGGGCTCTGGGCCGCCGGGCTCCCTGCCTGTCCCCTGGACTGACCGCCAAACAAGCTATTTTATCGCAAAGGAAGTGGGCACTAGTGAAATGACGATTCAGCAATCAATCGAATTTCAGGAGGACCACGAACAAACGATCGCAGCTGCTTTCAATCCCCTCGTTATTAATTACCCCGCCAAACTCTACTCAGCTGCTTTAAATGCTGCTCAGTTCCTCTACTCATCTTCTCCATTTTGTCCTCCACCACCGCCCCCTTCCACCACCTAAGCTGCAGCTCAACTAGGGGAATGGCCTATCACTGCACTCGCTCTCCGCTTCCTACGGGGGCCTCGCAGGGTCCAGGCCGGGCTCCGAGCATCTGTTAACGTCAGCCTCCTAGGGGTAAACCTCCTAGGGCTCTGGGCCGCTGGGCTCCCTGCCTGTCTGACCGCCAAACAAGCTATTTTATCGCAGAGGAAGTGGGAACTAGTGAATTGCGCCTAATTTCACATGCAAGCACTGCTGTTTTCATTTTCTTATGCGTAGCCTCTTTGATTTCATCAGACGACGACTCGATCACTGTTCTGTCACTATTTCATATTCATCCTGTTTTTTGACAACAGAAACACAAATATATATATCAATAAAACATTTCCTGCGAATTTAGCTGCATCAGAATACAGTATGTGGACACATTAGGCTATGTTTAACCTAAACAGGTTTGTGTCATACTTCTGACTACTTCTTGTATCTCAACTGTAAATCAATTGCTATTCTGTTGTCTACAACATGAAATAATAAAAGTGTCTGCTAAATGAATAAATCTAAATGTTAACGAAAGAATCCCATTGTAATATGTACATGAAAACTGTAAAAACACTGGACGTAACTATGGGGCACCATTGTGCAGCAGCAACTTTGACAACAAAAAAAGGAACCTCAAGGTTGATTGAAGTAAATGTATGCAAATGTAGGGCCCCATTTCTATATTTGCCTGAGGCCCCAAATTCACTAAATCCACCCCTGCTGATCATTATCAAATAGGACAACAGAGTAATGGTAATGTATAATGATGAGATTAAACTATTAACTAACAACCTCGCCCGCTTCTCTTCTTCAGCAGTTTGTGTCTTGGCCACAAATA
The DNA here is from genome assembly GCA_032361165.1 of Enteromius paludinosus. NCBI lineage: Eukaryota > Metazoa > Chordata > Actinopteri > Cypriniformes > Cyprinidae > Enteromius > Enteromius paludinosus. Next base: position 20,465,283 of record JAUMHQ010000063.1, read on the forward strand.
ATAATGTTTGTAGTAGTGTTAACGATACTTTAGCTTTAAATTTAACTTACTATCTTAAGGGTACGTTCACATGAAGCGTCTAAAATGCGTGGAAAATGCGAGGCGTGTCGCTTCTTCCACAAATTTCAAATTGTTTGTGCGCTCGCGCTTCTGTAGCGTCTGCTGTTACTAGGCAACCATGAACGGAGATGTCAGTAACAAAATCATATCTGCTTTGGATTTTAAACTGTGTGGCTCTATTTAAAATAAAGAGCTTGCGTGCTGCATGTGAATGGCCCCTAAGCCTTTGGTGACACATAAAAACTGCAAAATTTAATTCTGGATCTCTCCCCTGTCGTCTTCTCCCATGCGGATTGTCCCTCAGGGAGAAATGGCGCCCGATGTTAGTGGATGGCACGCACGGTCTACGAACGCGGGACGATCAGCTTTCACGACTTGAAATGGCTTAAATCCACTTTATATTAAGTTCTAATTAATCAATAAATACAATCCAAGACTGCCTTTTCCAAGACTATGTATGCTCCTTCAACACAGGTAAAACAAAGGTAAGTCAAACTTGGCAATCTCTGGATCACAATCCTTTTACAGATGTAAGTATATCAGGTGAGTATCGGCACATATAATCAAAAGGTCTTACTGCCGTAGGCATACAGTGATCCATGGTGCGTGGTGCAGGTGAGTGATCTTTCACGGCAGGTAAGCATTCCTCTGAGGACAAATCATCGTGATCCTCATGCAGGCAGAGATCCAGGGACAAAGACAAGGCAGGTTAACAGGGTAGTATTTTACCTTGAGCTCAGCCATCTACTCTCTAGTGAGTGCTGCTTAAATGCAGTGAGCTTGATTCACTTCAGGTGGTGCTCGTTAAGACTCTGGTGGCCTTGAGTAGACGGCTGAGCTGGGATCAGTTCAACATGACAGCGTGACAGCATGATTATTGCACAGGTGTGCCTTAGGCTGGCCATAATAAAAGGCCATTCTAAAATGTGCAGGTTTATTGTACTGGGAGGGGTACTCTGGTGTGACCACAATTTGCCTCACGCAGTGCAATAAAGTTGATCAGGCTGTTGACTGTGGCCTGTGGAATGTTACTCCTCTTCAATGGCTGTGCGAAGTTGCTGGATATTGGCAGGAAGTGGAACACGCTGTTGTTCACACTTTGTGTACAGATCCTTGCAACATGGGGCCGTTCATTATCATGCTGCAACATGAGGTGATGATCATGGAAAAATGGCACAACAATGGGCCTCAGGATTTCATAACGGTATCTCTGTGCATTCAAAATGGTATCAATAAAAACCTGTATTCACTGTCCATAACATATGGCTGCCGATACCATAACCCAACCTCCACCATGGACCACTCGATCCACAACGTTGATATCAGTAAACCGTTCACCCACACGGTGTCATACATGCTGTCTGCCATCTGCCATGTACAGTGAAAACCGGGATTTTTTCATGAAGAGAACACCTCCCCAAAGTGCCAGACGTCATCGAATGTGAGCATTTGTCCACTCAAGTCAGTGACGACAATGAACTGCAGTCAGGGCGAGACCCCGATGAGGACAACAAGCATGAAGATGAGCTTCCTGATAGTTTGTACAGAAATTCTTTGGTAATGCAAACCGACTGTTGCATTGGCTGGTCTCAGACAATCTTGGAGGTGAAGATGCTGGATGTGGAGGTCCTGGGCTGGTCTGTGAGGCTGGTTGGATGTATTCTGGATTCATTAATTCATTCATTCATTACTGCCAAATTTTCTGAAACGTCTTTTGAGATGGCTTATGGTAGAGAAATGAACATTCAATTCACGGGCAAACGGCTCTAGTGGACATTCCTGAAGTCAGCATGCCAATCGCACTCTTCCTCAAAACTTGTGACATCTGTGGGATTGTGCTGTGTGATGAAACATTTTAGAGTAGCATTTTAGAGAAGTGCTCACTAACAAAGATTTAGACCGATTTGTGAACAATATTTGAGAGAAATAGAAGCATTTTGAAGCATCTTGAAGACGTTGCAACAGTTCTTCTGGATTTAGTTTGTCACAGTTTGTTCTGTTACTTCATGTCATTCCAGACGGACTGGATGATGATCAGATCAGATCTCTGTGTGGAGCACTGGCTGTTGTCAGACTCCTTGTGCAGACAATAATCTCTCTGCATTATTACAATTTAAGACAAAAATAATGTTTGGAAATGTAAACTGATAGTTCCATCTGACACACTACCGCAAAAGATAGAAATAACCACCTTTAAACCATTTTTTGTTGGTGAAAATACTAGTGGTCTGAGACTCTTACACAGTACTCTATAAATATTTGAAAATGATATATGTTATTACATATTATATTATTTAAAAAATTGTATATCCTTTTACATTTATAAGAATTTGTTATAACGTGTTTTTTATCCCTAATTATTATAAAAAAATAAATATAATACAACAAAATACCTAAATTACTACTACACCACAACCTTTGTAGTGCCACTGAAATCATAAAATACATATAAAAACATTTTAATAAATCATTGAATCATGTAATTAAGTCATTGTTTGTATAAATACATTTTGTAGATATTTTTTTTAACAATTTAATAGATCCAGATAGAAAAAGCATCACATCACAAATCCTTAAATGGCACATGCTGAAAATGAACAGCATCACACAAATGACTTATACCTTAGATAATCCTTATTACACATGTGCTAATGTGCTTTAAACACAAACCTGTTCAACTCTGTTTAAGGGTCATTCAGAAGTAGCTTTTCTGCAAACACTGGATCAATAATGAAAACATTCTGAGATGGTTAAAGGTGCTTGCTTGAACGATCAAACGTATAATTTCTGCATTTTCTGGTGTAGAAAGTACAAGTATTTAACACACACAAGCACAGTGCTCAGGGTCACTTTGTTTGGTCTAAAGGGATTTTGAATTCAGTGCTGTTGTTTTATGTCTTTCTAATATCTTAAGATCGTAAGCCTTACTCTAAATCTTTGGTAATATGTCATAGTATACTAACGTTAACCCTGTAAAGCCTGACATAACAAATAATAGTCCGAAAAATCACTTTTAAAAAGACTGAACAGTTTATCGAAAAAGTTTATAGACAAAAAATGGTATCATAATTCATAGATCAAGCTTTTATGGCTCAGGTAGTCTGATAAAGTGAGAAAATAGAGAAAGAACACCTAAATTTAATTCAGAAGCCCTGAAATGATCAAAAATATGCAATTTGGTACAAATATGGAAAGAAATAGATCTTTATAACAGAATGCTTACATAAAATTATATATCAGTTTTCACACTGCATCTCCAATAAAATTATATTTCAATGCTTAATTGTATGATTAAGAAATATAATGCAATGCAATACAATGTTTGAGAGATAAATATTCATCAAAACGATGATCATATTCGATAAGCACATTTCAGTGTGATTTTTTTGTGATTTGCTCTGTGAATAATCAAGTAAAATGAAGCTGCTTCAGTATATTAAGTGTTCTTCTTCTTGCATTTACTTCTGTAAGTTAATTGTCTGATTTTGCTAAATAGTCACTAAATGATGTATCATACTTGCTGGAATATATATTTAGAAACTTCCTTCATCTTGCTCAGTCAGAAACTCCTCTCTAAAATGGACCACAGCCAGGCATGGATGTCATTTGTCACGTCTAACAAAAATAGAGTCCACTGCAGCTGGACAAGTGCAAATGAGCTCTAGCCTGATAAAACTAGGCCTGTCTGAGATGCCCCAGCCAGCAGCAGTTCTATAGCCAAATATCTAGACTGCTAATATGAAGCAAACAGGGTTTATTGATGCAAGAACTGGAGAGGAATAATGTTTTGCTGTTCTACATTTAACTATGCCGCATTTATATATCTGATAAGCGGTGATATTACAGTCTACTGAAAGCCAATCTACAGTCACCTGAAAGCCAAGTGGGTCTAAATACAAATATATCTGATGTTGAGAAAATGTTGGGTCACAATTCGATGCCCAAAAGAAAATTAGGCAGTTGAGTAGCATCTGTTAAATGCCTTTATGCCTTTACTGATCTTGGGCTGTTGAGCTCATATACAGTGCCCTCTACTAAAATTGGCACCCTTGGTAAATCTGAGCAAAGGTGGCTGTGTTATCCTTTTGATCTTTCATTAATAAAAATAACAACATTCTAATTTACTATAGAAGTAAAACAATTGAAAATGAGAGCGTTTTTCTCCAATACATGTTGGCCACAATTATTGGCACCCAATTATTGCTTTGTCCTTTTCCCAAGATAGCAGCTCTGAGTTTTCTCCTGTAATGCCTGAAGAGTTTGGAGAACAAGAGAAAAGATACCATTCCTTTATCCAGAATCACTCCAGACCCTTTAGATTGCCAGCTCCATGTTGGTTCTCCTCTTTAGTTCACCTCACTCAGGGTTCAGGTTAGAGGACTGGGACAACCATGGCAAAAACTTCATTTTGTGACTAATTCTTGTGTTTATTTTGGATTATTGTCCTAATGAAAGACTTGCATTCAAGATGTCGGCCGAATCAGCGTCATCTGAACTCTGCGGTCTCAAACCCACAAAAAACATGTTTTAATCCTGTATCACAGCAAAAGGGGCCATGTTCAGTCCAGTCGGCCGCTGTGTCACAGCCAGGAGAACTGTCGAAGGCCCTCACAGTGTCCATCCAATCATTAGCGGTTCTCAGCCCCGTAGTACGGTACGCAGGGCCGTGTCATGTCCAGTTGGTCCCCGGTTTCAGAGCTAGGACAGCTGTCACCCATCCTCGCGGTTCCTAACCCGCAAGTCACGGGTTCCATGCCCGTGTGACGGTCCGAGGAGCCGTGTCCAGAAGCGTTGGTCGGCGATTGGGATCCATTGAGGCCGGATCCGCCAGACCCGGTCTGTGATCCAGATCCATTGTGGCCAGATCCACCACAGCCGGTCTGTGATCCGGTTCCACTGTCACCAAATTCACCAGAGCCTGCTGAGGAGTGTCTGTGAGGTCCCATGGCCGGAGCCTCTGGAGCCTGTGTTTGGCTCAGAGACTCTGTCGGGTCAGCCAATGGCTGCACTACCTCTGGAGATGTTGTTCCTGCCGTAGAGTCTCCATAGATCCCATTGGTGGCTGCTCAACCCATGGAGGCCTCTGAGTTGCTGTCCGGTCGGTCTTGGAGGGCGCTATCACGGTCTGCTCAGCCCAGGAGGGCGCAATCACAGTCTGTTCAGTCTCGGAGGGCGCTATCACTGACTGTTGTGTTCAGGAGGGCGCTTTCACTGACTGTTCGGCCCAGGAGGGTGCTATCACTGACTGTTGGGTTCAGGAGGGCGCTTTCACTGCCTGTTCGGCCCAGGAGGGCATTATAACAGTCTGTCCGGCCCAGGAGGGCATTACCAGTGACTGTTCGGCCCTGGATGGCGCTATCACAGACTGTTCGGCCCAGGAGGGCTTTATTTTGGTTTGTTTGGCCCAGGAGGGCTCTATCACTGACTGTTCAGCACAGGAGGGCGTTGTCACTGCCTGTTCGGCCCAGGTGGGCTTCTCCACCACCTGCTCCACCTTGGAAGGAGGTCTCACTGAGGGTTCGGACCAGCAGGTCATCCTAGCTGTTTGGTGAGCCCAGGTGGCTTGGAGGGTGTCACCTCCCATCTGCTCCCCCCCTTACTTTCTTGTCTTGCGTCTGGAAGCCTCGCCTTGGGGAGGGGCTATGTAACACCGTAGGCATCTCTGTCTGATGTCCTTGTGCCTATGTTTTGTTGTCATCTGTTCCACGTGTCCTTCTTGTGTTTATTTTCATTCTGTCTCCTCGTGTCTCCCATCTGTAACTCCGCCCTTGTCATTAGTGTTTGATTATCTGCCAGATGTCATTTCCAGTCGTATCTTGTCTTTGATTAGTCTTTGTATAAATTCACGCCCCATGTCTTGTCAGTCATTAATGTTCCCAGATGTTGTGCGTATGTGTGTTTGTTCGTTCAGTTCATTGTGTTTTGTCTAATAAATGTTCTTACCGATAATCTCTGTTCCGAGTCATCCTGTCTCCCACTGAAGAGCGCACACTCGCCTTTCGCATTTGTGACATGAATACACAGAATAAATGTTATTTATAATAATAAAAATATCTCTCCCTATCTCTATATAGTTTTAACTTTTAACTAAATAAACATAATATATAATACAAATATTATACTTTGACAAAATATTTTATATATTACTAAATACAAAATATTTAAAATAAGAAATCATACTCTAATATAAATAACAATTATAAAATAACAGTAAAGTATTTGTACGCCTTACAGTAATTAACATTTCAGGGGTAAATGTGCTTAGTTGATATGAAAATGTTGCAATGCAAGAAAAAATATTCTATTATGAAGCCCATTTACGTATAATAATTACACAGTTATAATTCATTATATTATTATTTTACTTTTAATCAAGTTACATTATTTTCATGACAGCTTCTCGATACTGTACTACAGTATTATTTCTACTGCACTACAGTAAAATGCTACTGAATTACAATCAATCACTGTATTGCAGTATTTGCAATATAATTATTACAATCAACACCTTGAAGACAGTCCATCAAATATTTCAATCATGTACAACATAAATACTTTAAAATTTACATGGCACGTCATACTCCTTCACATTACAGTAAGGAAAATTTTGCAGGAAATGCACGCTTATAGTCATGAAAATGCAATGCAATCTTTTTTTATTTGGCTCAATTTTCCTCATGGATAACATAATCTCTTCTTTCTGTTGCTTTTTCCTTACATCAGGTTCACTCGTGGCACAAAATCAACTTTCTCATTAAAATGTCGTTTTAATGTAAATTGCCAGTAAATACAGACATTTTACGTTAAAATTATGTACGATGGACCTGTGAACGCGTGAGTAAAACGCGTCCAGCAACATACACTGCAGCAGAATGCAACTGTAACATGCTTGTCTCCTTCGAACTGCAGAGGCGCAAATCACGCACGAGTCATTCAATCAAAGTCAAGGTCCCTCGCACACGCACTTAATCAGATCGTACGACTCGACAGACGCCGCGCGCTACTGCGTTAACACGGCTGATTAAATAGCGTCTTACCGCGGGCAACAGAGGCTCCATTTGTGCGCCTTGGTCATTCACGTCCATCTTCTGTACCTGTAGATCAGCTTCAGTGCGTGTAGTGCGTACTGCGTGCAGCGTCGCCGATCAGCGAAAATTATGTGCTCACATGTTTAGTGCAGTCATATTATCACAGTGCTCATTCGTAAGGCGCGTGTAGCTGCTGTGTGACGCAGTAGTGGGTAATAGCACTTAAACTCCACACAGGAGACATTATGTTAGTGCTTCGAAATTTGTTAGGACTGGGCCTTATACGAGATTGAAGTGGAATTTTCAACAAATAACTAGGGCTAAGTATTGTGCAGGACTAGTTCTCGGGGTTGTTTGCATCTTTATAACCTAGAGATTTTTAATACAAAAAAAATTGTATCTGAATACCGGTTCAAAACGGTCTTAAAGGGATAGTTCACTCAAAACTACACATTTTGTCATTTACTCCCCCTCCTGGCTCATTTCTAATAAAACATAAACTATGTGTTTTATGAGAGTTTCAGAGAGTATTTGGGTTTCACAGAGGAAAGAAAGTGACGGAAGATTGTGGTTAAGCAAAATTAAGCAAAAGAGATTTAACAAATATTCTCAGAGAAATTTCTGTTTCCCTGAAAACAGTGGTTTGAGGGTTTTAGACATCCTTTCTTACTGTAGTTCATGGTTTAATGACTATATTGGCTTGTTTATGTATAATGGCAAGATCCCTCAGTGACAACTTACCTCTATGGCATGACAACATGCCTCACTGTGAGGTCAGTATTTAGCTTTTTTTTCTGGAACGTAATGACAAAAATGTTCAACAGCTTTATTTAAGGTTTGTTTTCTGAAACTGCACTGCCATGCCATTGTCAGGCCTGCACTAAGGCTTAACTTACTTATTTGGGGGAAATCAAATATCAAAGAAATTCTGGACCATCTTTAAACTGCTTTGTACACCATATACAGTAACAGCCTCCTGCTCATATTAAGCATTTAGACATTTAAGTCAAACTTGTGTTTCTATTTCATTGCATTAGACACCACAATCAAACTAGCTGTGCTCAAATACATTGGTCCTTCTCAAATTTTTAAATTTTCTTTATATTTTTACAATTTTTGTTTGTTATTTTAAATAAATTCCACTTCATTTTATTTTTTATTATATATATATATATATATTTTTTTTTTTTTTTTTGCAATAATCTAATCTAATGCAATAAAATGTATGTTTAGTATATGTTGAGCATTGTCCAAATTCAAATATGAAACACTTTGTTTGGTGCTGTAAGTGCAGTATTAATATATATCAATATATTCTAACGTTGAATAACAATGTGATATATAACGTTAATACGGTATATGATTATACTAGCATCAAAAATATTATATAGCATATCATAATAGTGTATAATCACATAGGCTACCATATAACGCTAACGTCTTTCGTTTCCATAAATGCGCCGTTGTCGACATCTAGTGTTCGCAACTGTGAAATACAGGTTTACAAAAGGCTGATCTTATCAGGAAGATATGGTGGCCTTTTGTATTGAGATTAGGTTTTGAATCAAATAAACTCATATTATAATTACCCCATATACCGGAACTCTAAAGGAACAGTTTTAAAAGCTTGCTTTACCAGGCAGCATACCACTGAACAACAGGGAGGCAGCAAACTATCAGAAAGAAGAATTTCTCAAAACAATGGGATACGATCACACAGCTCTAACCTTTTCTGCTGTATCTGTTTAGGGCTTGAAAAAGTAAGAGTGGTATGACAATATGTTAACCTTAATTAAGCCAAACGATTTATCAGGAGAAAACTTATGAAATCTTGATGGCAATTGCCAAATGGTCTGGTATTTATGTTTATCATGATAGTGTACACAGTGTGCGCTTTTGGCAATAAGAGTGCTCATTTGCATTAATATATATATATTCTCTAATCATGGTTAAAGACCTGTGTGATACATACAAGACTATAATTATATGTAGTCATATTTTAGTTTATGTTTGCATAACACCACTTTGGCCCCAAGAATTCTGGTATGGAAGTTGTTCTTAAAAATCCATAAAAACAATTTCACCAGATAAGAAACAACTGAATATCAAATGATATATCGGTATTCTTAGCCATTTTCACAATAGATTTAAACCAAAAATTCTTAAGATATTTAGGTGAATATGAGGGTAAAAAAAAAAGTTTAAAATCCAAGGCAATTTCGTCTTGTTAAATTCTGTCCCTACTTATAAATGCATGTGGTTGCTCTTGTATTTGACAATGAGAAATTGTCCATATTACATTCCTAGTTTTGAATTTTATAATCTGAAACAATTTTGTGCTACATTTAATGGACGGCAGTTGGTTTGAGATTTATTTAATGCAATGACACTGATACATTAAGTGCTTTCTCGGTTCAACTTTAGGGCTGTTGTAAAATATAGTAGCCAACAGCATTTTTCCCCACCAAAAAAAAAAATCATATTAAATGAGTAGGTTGTTCTGGTCGATTTTCTTATTTGTTGCATTGCATGACTACATTTTATTATGAAAACGCATCGTACAGGCAACAAAATTCACATTGTGACTGGCGTTATAGCTCTAAGACTGGTAGCCTAGAGAAAAATGAAACAGAAATATTTGGTATAGGAATCAGCTTAGTTGGAATCCTGTGTCTACTTGGCCCGGAGTTTCACATTCCGTCATATTTATTGCAATTAAGCACACCACAATAACATTACCTTTACACATTATAGCAGGCCTAACTCGCGTTTTTCCTCATGAGAAAACACCCCATGAAACAAATGAAAATGGAAATACGTAAAATGATAGCCTATGTGTTCTCTCTACAAAAAAAATAAATAAATGATAAAATGGTTTTACGCTGGCGTGGTTAAAACATACGTCCACAAAACGTTCACAAAATGAAACTACGAACTATGATATTTACGAACTGACGACGCGACTCTAAAAGCAACATCAATTTAAGCTTACATAAAATCCGACCTCTGACAGACATGCATCCGCCATATTTCCTGTCAGAGGAACTCTTTTTGGCGGGCTCTTCAGTGGGTAAGCGGCTACTTCCAATTCAGTCAAACCATTATTTTCGTAACAACTGGAACCGGGAACCTATACGATTTGTATCATTTTTTCAAACATCAAAATATTTAATATATGTAGCTATTCGAAGGAACGTACGAACGTCTAAGTACATTAAACAAACCTAATCCGGTTTTCTATAGGTAGGCCTATTGTACATCAACATTCAACGAGAAGAACCACAAATGTATAGATAAATACAAATATGTACAGTACTTTCATACTTACAATAGGTTTGACCGTTAGAACCTTAAAATGTCATTTGGGAACGAAAACCGCTTACATCTCTGCTCGAGTCAAAGCTTTTCGTACGCGACCAAGATATAGGAATAAATAAACAAATAAATAAATCACATAAATAGGAATAAATAGATTATAAGTCACTCGTGATTCCTCAAACACATGCACCAGTTTTTCTAACTGTGGGGGTAAAAGCTGTAGTAGCCGATGTCCTTGGAGCAGTTTTTCTCGCATTCCCTCGGCGTCAACATTTCAGATTTTAATGGAGACGATGTCTCGGAAACCGGTGTGGCAGATGGCGAAATCCTCCTCCGCTTGGCTTGCTCAAAAATCCCAGAATCGCTCGAATCGATCGACTTAATTGAGGACGGGGTTTCTATCCAGCTGGATTCAGACAGGTCTTTGGGCTTGGACTCATCCGCGCCGCCTAGCGGTGACCTCTCTGGCGCGATGGCGTCTCCGTCCTCTAAGCCAGGGACCAGGTAACTTGAGGAGGTTCTGCTCCCCACGGAGTTGGATGGCCAGCAAGACAGGACCGAGCTGGACTTGCTGCAATATTGCGGTGGCGTGCGGGGGCCCCACCCCGGCGGCTCGCCGTAATACCCCAGGGGTCTGTTAGAGCATCCCGCTCCGGGCAAGGGCAGTGCTTTAACTCCAGCAGCTGCGTATGACAGAAGGGTTGCCGCGTTACCCGCAAAATCGGCAGCCGCGGCAGCATCGTATGCCGAGGCGGCAAAGTCCAGTCGGTTGTTGGCAGGGGTGACAAACCATCGCTGCGGGGAGGCCACCGTGGTCTCCTCGGTTTGTTGCGGGGAGAGCAAGCTGTTACTAAGTGGGACGCTGCGGTCCGTGCCAGGAGCGCCTCCGACGCCAGGGTGAAAGCGGGACTTGGCATAAGAGCTGACAAATTGGTCCTGCAGGAAAGAACCAGTCATGGCATATCTTGCGCTAGGCATGATCTGAGAGCGCGGAGAGTCACCCGGGGACGGCGTCAACCGATCGATGTCGCACCCTGTGTAGACACTGGAGAAAGATGGTGGACAAACACGTTAATGTCGCATATGAAAAGCGTGGCTAACCGTAAATAAAGCGTTGCAAATGTGCTCAAGAGCATACGATTTTTCTCACCATTTTCTATTCCGTGCGTAATTGCGCGAATAAACAAATGCTCACGGTCTAGAAAATTGAGCGAAAAATAAACAACTGCGCACGGCCAATCCCTATGCAAAATGCACCACATTATAATTATTTTAAAAATAACTCAACTGTGTCGTTTTTCTCAAAACTTTTCTGAATAAATAAAAAAACCACAAAAATTATAAAGCCATAATGAGACGCCGCGAAGGGAAAGAAGATTTTAGTCTAGAGCTTTGCCAGGCCAAAGCAGACAACACATGCAATGGTTATTAATGCATCGGCCAATGGGAATAAAATAAAAAAAAACACGTAATTCCTAGTTCTTGCAAGAATTCTAACTTGCCAGAATTGTGTGATTTTTATGTCAGAGAAATAGAAATGCGCACGCAATTACATAATATATTTTGGTTAAGCGCATAAAACAAAAGTGTAGCCGGCTTCATGTGTTTTTTTGTGGCCATTCTAATTAATAGCATTTAGTACGATTAACTTTGACTACATTTTTATAGGCGAGACAGTATAGAAAAAAAGGTAACAACTTCAACAAAAAGAAAAGAAAAATCAACTTACGTGTCATAATTGTCACGGAATCCCTTTGCAAATGGATTGTGGTCGATTTTTAACTGCGTGATCTATAAATGACATTACATTCAAAGACTTAAAAACGGGTTACCTCATCAAATCAATAGAACTTTCAGAAATCAAACTTCCTTCTTACATCAGTATTTTGATATGCGGTGACCGCAATAAACTGAGTCTCCGGGAACGTGAACGTTTGCACGCGCCCGGTTTGGCTCGTGTCCTCTGTTCCGTCCTCGTTCACCTGCACCACATGCAGTCGAGGCTGGTATTTATGCAGCGACTGCAACACGACCATCTGCAGGAATTCAAGCGAAAAAACGAGAGTCAGAACACCTCCTCACGAGTCTTTACGCTCCCGAACTAACTTAGCTACATTAGCATTTACAGTTTTGTTAGTCTATTTTAAATTAGTTCGTGGCAACATGCAAGTTAACTAGTTTAACTAATTCAAAATATTTTATTATGGCTGGAAAAATCTTTCCACTTCGTTACAGCAACGAATGTTAAGGTAGCTTATTTTAGTGTTTAAATGATCTTACCAGTAAATATACGTTTTATATTTAGATAATCATGAAACAGCAATAAAACAATAAACAAATAAATACATAAAAATAAAAATAAAAACACTAACGAGATTGTTTTATAGAGCTGCTTGCATTTCCACAAAATTGTAATGTGCACCTTCTGTAAGAAGCTATACCTTATAAACCTCTGGCTTGCTTAGTTGGGGTCACCATATTTCTAGTGATTATCGTCGTTTTGATTACAGAGACCGTCTCTGGATTTGATAAATAAACCGCTTAATACATTGCCATCCCTCTGTTCCCCTATTTGATAATATTCAGGGCTTTGCTACAATCTGTATTGTTTTAAAAGCGTTATTTAAAAAAAAAACCCTAGTCAAACTTACAGCATTGTTGGTAATATTTCTTATGCAGTCTAAATGCATGGCAGTAGGGAGACTAAAATAATAATTAGAACATAAATATCGAAAAATAACTAACCTGTCCGGTGTTGTTCGTTGCTCCTTTATTGTTAGTAAGTTTAAGTTTTCCAAAGGATATCTCTTGACGCATCCAGTGCGCACCGGTGTTTGGCGAATCCGGGTGCATGTACACTCGGTTTCCTGTTTACAATATAATTGGAATGTAATTTCCTAGCTAGGACAACAACAAAAATTATACAGTCATTTAAAACTAAACTTAAAATGTTATTCAAACGGATTATTTCGATGATTGTGATTATGATCATTAATAATCATAACAAAAAGGTCGAAAAAGATAAATAAAACCATATTTACCTGTAACATTCGTGTCCGCTTTGCCGCACGGGACCCATTTTCCTCCTTGAAAGCGCCAATGGTTCGGATCCGCAAGAATCACGTCCACAAAAATATTGTAATGAGCCGTTGGATCAAGACCAGATATATTGAAACTCAAAAACGGGAACATTCGCCTGAGGGTACATCAAATGTAAAGTTTCAGCACACTGCAGCGCTGCAAGCCTGCTAGGGTTTGAAATCTTTAAACTGAATATGACATATATTTTCTAAAAGTTCTAAATTAAAAAAAAAAAAAAAAAAAAAAAAAAAAAAAAAAAAACTTATTAACGAATGTTAATACTACGAAAAGTATTTTAAAGATAAATCTGAAAATATAATCTGAAAATAAAATTGTGGGTTATTGAAGACGAGCACTGCCATCAAATAAGAGCACAGAACATAGTTTGCCTCAGTGATTCCATGAAGAATCTGAAGAACTTTCACAAAAGCTTTTGTGGCGAAAGAAGGTTCTTCGGATTATGAAAAGATAAGAAAGATGGTTCTTTTAAGAACCTTAACCGAATGGTTCTTCCATGGCATCGCTGTGAAACACCCGTTTAAGCCCTTTTATTTTAAGAGCGAAAGATACAGAATTAATATTAATGGTTTTAAATAAAAAAAATATATATATAATAATAGTAATAATAATAATAATAATAATAATAATAATAATAATAATTATCCATAGGTATTTGCAATACGAAAACATAAATTTGTGGAAAAGAGCCTATGGTTTGCAAACGGATAATTACACAATACCTACCGTCCTTGCTTGGTAATAATCATCTCCGTTTGATGTCTGTGAAATTTAAGCCACAGGGCCCTGTTGCAGAGGTAAACCTGCGCTTTGCCGGGAACGAGCCCGGCCTGAGCGGAGGAAAATTGGTAGAAAGCTGTGCCTTGATACGCGTGTCCGTACTGCTGCGCGTATGGGTACCCCGCCGTCGGATAGCCTTGAGGAGAAGAGTTGCTCAGCAGACTGTTGTAGGCTCCATTCGTGATGACCGGATGGTGAGCCATGTACCGACTCGGGCTGCCGATGGAGAAAGCCGGGTGCGTCGGTCCATGCTGACTCGGGTAGGGAAACATGGTGGTGGGACTCGGCTGAACTTGACTGGACTGAGACAGGAGATACCTTTCTCCCGCAGATCCATCGAACGTGTGACGACTGTCGGCGACTCCGTCAAGATCAGGAGAGAGTTTGCCGCGCTGGACGTCCCCTGATGAGTCCTTTGAGTCGGCGAAATTGTCTGCCTCTGACTGATTCGTCATCCCAGCGGAGTTTTTTTTCAGAGGTGAACTTCTCTCCAGGTTGTCGCCGATAGATATAATAGGGTAGTCCTGCAAGGCGAGCTCAGATGCTTGTGCGTTCGGGTAGCCACTGCCCACAATCATGCATTTCTTGGAGCGCGCGAGAGCTGGCGAGATGCAACGCTCGAGCTGCATCGCTCGATGACAAATAGCAATTAACGCGAGCGCGAGAGAAAACTAACGCCTTCCTGCGGTTCGAGCTACTTTGTGCAAGACGGCAAATTAGCCAATTGACACTAGCCTGCAATCAGGAAAGGCTTTGCTTTTCAATCCTCGGTCTGCATGGTTAATGAATCAACTTTTGCTATTGGTTAACACGTGACGGTAATTTAATTAGACAGAACTTAATTAGTGTAATCAAGAAGGCATGCACGCCACAGTGTATTCACTTCTGCTGGTCATCCATGTTTGTATACTATAGTCTGTGAAAATTGGGGCTCTCGTGATTCTTCAGGAGCGCACTAAGTAATGCAAATAAACTCTATTGTCTTCCCTTGAAGGCCATTGTGTGAATACAGTGCAAGTCGGCAGGTTTAACGCGAAAACTTCATTATGCATTATTTAAAGCGCATGAAATGACCCGCCTCGCGCACTACCTAAAATGTTTGCGTTATAGCGTGAAATATTGGCTTCTCTTGAAGATCTGTTTACTGCTCCCAAGACATGTAAATATTTTATGTGGATGGACTACTTCAAGTTACGCATTCAACGCTTTAAGCTTCAAAACATGCCTCTGAAACAACAAAATCAGACAAGAGACTATATACCGCATTTTTTGGAAAGACAAAATTGCGTTTGTCAAAATTGGTTTTATAATATGTCTTGAAATGATTTGTCATATCTAAAATAGCACATAAAGTAATTAAATGTCTGATTATAATTTCCAAATACTTGGGAGCAAAGTAATAACAGCTTTGTTGCGCATCTTGTAAGATGCTGCCAATACAAGGTAAAATAAATTTCAGTCATTTAGCTGTTTATTTAATTGCAAACGCTAATTAATGCTAAAATACATACAAATACAATCTGGATAATAATACTTTTAAATGGCAATATATATAATTATAATGGCAGCGAAAGAGAGGGAGACGTGATCTTAGGTGTTCATATGTTGGCTGATGGACAATTCTGAGGTTTGTAGATCGGAGCCAGGCCAGTTTTAAATAACCTTTTATGCAGACATACATTTAATGAGATTTAAATGACTCTCTCTCTTTTTTTGTTTTTTTTTTACACATAAGAACGTCCTCAAATATCCATTTTTATACTAGAAATGTTGTAAAGTATAAGGAAAACGTCTTTATTCGAGGGGAAAAAATAATGCACTGCAGTGTAAGCAGGGGAAATGATTTTGCAAATGTGGAACGCTTTTTCAAAGCGCGACGGTTAGTGGCGTATATGTATTTTCCTCAAAAATCCCAGCCTACAGTTAGTTTTTAAAGTTTTACCTAATCACCTCTCAGTTGTGCCTTATTCTAGAGTAACACGTATATCAGCATCCCAGCGGTCATCTGATAGGAGTCACGTCGTCCTCCCCCTCAGCAGCCTGAAATAGGCTCTTCTTATCAGTTCATCTCACCTGTCTCACTGGCACAACCGCGACCGATTAGAAAGCACCGCTGAAGTCTTTGATGATGAGTGTCTGAGACCTCGCTCTAGCACCGCGTCATGTTATTCCTCGAGTTCTGGCCCTTCAAATAATGCAAAACCACGCTTAACGTCGCAGTATCAGGTTCAAACTTTATTTTTTCTTGATTTTTTTAGAACTGTTTGTAAACAAAAACATCAGTATTTCTCAGCTGGGTTTGACTGAGATTTTACCCAATGTATACAAACAAAAATGTTCTTAAAATCAAAACATTTAAATTGATTAAAATTCTCTTTAACCGCACAGGCCCAACAATATGCACACTTATTAACATGAATAGGAAAAATGACAATTTGGTAAATGCATAACACCACAAGTGTGATTTACCAGCATAACACATGCAACAAACACTGGGCCAAATATTGTTTTAGTTTTAGCCATTTTACAAAGTGACTGATGAGTTTGCGCCAAAATACCACAGAGCTTGATTGGGTGGCGTCAACAACAAAAGATATGAAAAATATTTTCTCCTAAGGCTGGTTATGCTAAACATGCACAATTATGCTTCACTGCATGTTATTATTTGCATTAAGCATAGTTTTTTCCCTGCTGTTGCAACCCACTAATAACATTACTTTTGTTTGGGGGTCGCAAAACATGACTTAATGGTTACACATTAAACATGATTTTATATATAGTCACATTGTTGTTACTTGATTACAGAGGGTTTAATATTTGTCAGATAAGTCAGATGAGTAAAATTAATCTGAAGGTGTTAGTTTTATAATGTATTATTACTGTTATTAATTTTTACACACAAATCACAGAGGACAAGAAAAATAGAGTCACTAACAAGCTCAATTTTCCTTCATCTCTGTTGATGAAATCTTCTTGTATTAAAGCCTATATCCCATATTTAGCCACACGGGTGATACAGTGGACTTCAGTGCTCCTTATGATGTCCCAGCTGATTTGCAAGGCAAAGAAATCTTGTGTTTAGGGGTGCAAAACAGCTCCTCTCTACTGGAAAGGGGATACAGGCAGAGGTGAGTTGCTCCGAGATCTAATGAAGAGGCTTCCATCTCCAAGGCTAACAAGAAGGGTCATTATAACAGGGCAATGGGGTCCAGTAATCTATTCTCCTGAAACATGCATGCATGGGCTTGCCTGCACCCTACCAGCAGGGAGAGCAGCCATCTTCTCATCCTCATTACCGGATTATTTGTCTTTCCTGCCTTTCTCCTCCTCTTTAATAGGCTACCGGCAGGCTTTACTCAGAGGCCTTATTGTTGAATTAACCGTGCATGCGCCTGCCTGAAGAGTTTGTTTTTCTCCCCCTACTTGTTTTTTGTCTTCTCTTTTGTTGTGTATTAGCCCCCTGTACTTTGCACTTATTAGCGCAGTCAGTGGCCACAATCGCCGAGGGGCTGTCGTGATTAGGAACGGTAAGGCCAGCCGCTCCCTCAGGGGGTCATTGTGTTGGATGGAGAGCTTTTCCATCATCAGGTGGGTAAACATATTGTGCTGACCAGCTGTTGTGTTTGAGTTGCATGTCTGTGTCTCTATAACGAATTTCACTAAATGTTTTTCTATTATAAACCAGAGCAGAATTGGCAAGAAGATCCTGAGAAGATGATAATCTAATGACCTGGAGGTGATGATATTGAAAGAACCTCTAATAAAGCCTCACCTGCGAAAACAGCTTGTATAGATGACATCAATCTCGAGGTGTTTACCTGAGGTCACGTCACAGATTCTTCACTATGGCATTCATTAGTCATGCAATGCCTGGATCGAAACATCAGTGCAAATCTGATGCGACCTAAACCAAGACAATGCCAAGGGAAAAATATTATTACCTAAAAATCACATATTAAAGTCAGGTCACATCGCAGATTCTTCATCATAGCATTTATTAGTAATGCAATGCCAACAACTGCCTTGATAAAAAAGTCAAACACAGGTTGAAGCTCAATGTAAACAAAGTCAAGACAATGCCAAGGACAAAATATGAAAATAATATATATAAAAAAAAATTAAAGGTTGGGTCATATTACTTCACCACGATCCCTAGATAACCATGGCAAACATCTAACCTGAACAAAAACTTATCCAATGTGAGTTGAATCAAGACAATAGCAGGAACAAAATATAAAGATTATATATGTATATTTTTTTAAAATAGTTTTTTATAAAGGTTAGGTCATATCACAGATTCTTCATCACAACATTCATTAGTCATGCAATGCCAAAAACTCCCTTGATGAAAAAACCAAACATCAGATTGACGCTCAATGCATTCGATGCAACTAAAATCAAGAAAATGCCAAGGACAAAATATGAAAAACATATATTGAAGGTTTTTTTGAAGGTTGACTCATATTGCGGACAATGGACGCCTAGATGAACATGGCAAACATTGAACCTGAACAAAACTTATCCAATGTGAGCTAAATCAAGAAAATCATGGAAATCATATATATTTTTAAAGGTTGGGTAATATCACAGAACCTTTATCACATAATTTATTAGTCATTTTAAAGGTTGGGTCGTATCGCAGATTCTCACCAAAGCATTTATTACACTTGCAATGCCAACAAAGGCACAGATGAACAACCCAAAAAATGAATTAAAATGCAATGTTTCCACTGCACACCTTGAATCAACACAAAGCCAAGGACAACATATCATATTAAAGTTCTTGAAAGCTGAATGCTATTGCAGATTCTTCACCAGGGCATTCATTAGTCATGACCTAAATCAAGACAGTGCGAAGGACAAACTATTCTTACCTGCAAATCACACATTAAAGTCAACAGCTACTTTTATGAATAAGCCAAATATCAGACTGAAACACAGTGCATCTAATGTGACTTAAATCAAGACAATGGCAAGGACTAAATTTGGAAATCACATATTAAAGTTTATTTTGCAGATTCTTCACCACTGCATTTATTAGTTGTGCAATACCAACAAACGACTAAGCGAAGCCAAACATCAGATTGAAACAAAATACATCTAATGCATTCTAAACCTAAATAGTTTAGATAAAATAATCTTCACGCTTGTAGCAGCACAAGGTCATGAGTTTTGATTCCCAGAGATTGCATGAACTGATTAACTGCATACCTTTAATTCAAGTCATCTGCCAAATGCATGAACGTAAATGTTAAAAAAAGATCATATAATAAAGTTCTTGAAGGTTGGTTAAGGACCACACAAATCAAGAGGTCCTGTCACCAAGGAACATGTTTGCCAGCCAGGTCTAATCGAATCACTGTCAATGACAGATCGAGGCAGCTTCTGTAAGTGAGCACTAGTCTGGGGACTTTACCTAATGCCCGGTACTGTCACATCAATGATGTGGTCACCGCACAGCAAATGACAACGAAATTATTGCCAGCATGGATACAGGGACAGCGAAGGCCATCCCAGTCAGAAGAGATTGCTTTCTTTAGAGAATATAAGAGGAAGACGGTAAGCTGATGGAGCAACAAGGCGAGAGGCTGAGGTTATTTGCCATTCATGACAGGTAGTGGCTTACATTACAGTGGCACTAAAATTTTCATGGGAATGCATTTAAGATGGCCGTTGAGTTATTTATAAGTTGTTTGCCAGATGCCAGAAGAAATTCATACGAACAAGTCAAGCCGAAATATAACGTCTTTCTTTGTCGAATCGAAAGAATATGCACAGTACAGTTCTAATCAACGCCTCAGCTCTCTAATAGGCGCAGGCTGCATTGTTTGATGCTGACTTAACCACTGACCGCCGCGGCCCCCCGTGGTCGCAGCTGAGGCCTGTCAGAAAGCATCAGGCAGCTCTTTGGAAAAGAAAGACGGCTGGTGGGCTGGCGTGGGCTGTGTGGACAGTTGTGGCTTTTAAACCCTTATTAGCCTCTGTGCAGACGACTCCGGTCCCATGTCGTCCCTTGAGATGCACTCCCACACCTCTCATTATTGATGTCCTTTTAGGTCTCCTGCTCAGGTGTCACCGATGTTCTCCTTGTCATATCTAGCCCAGCCAGATTTACCTGGCCATTTAAAAGTGCCTCGTTCACTCTTGGATTGATGCAAAATCGACATTTATGCCGCCCTGATTGGCATTTCGCCCAATTATCTGTACCCTCGTTTCGCGGTTGACTCGAGCTGGTCTGTGATATTATTATGCGTGCAATGTTCTGTTATTTACAATGAGTTTTACAAGCAATAAGTTTCCAGAGTTTTTAAAAGGTGTTAATTGAACAAATGCACCTAATTAAAATAAAATCAATAAAAGTTCTTTAATACAAAAGGTGCATTGGAGAGAGTAAATTAGAGCAATTTATTGGCTTTATTTTCCACACCTGACACCACAAAACCAAGGCTAATGAGGACAGTGGCCTTTCAGGTGTGCAAAAGGTCTGCTCGGTTCACTTTACGACAGTATAGCTTTGCTGAACTTGAACCTGGTCTAATTATGATGTCCACATAATCTGCAATAACAGACCAGTGCACACCAAATTAATTCACGTTTTAATTAAGAATTCTAATAAAAATAATAATAATAAATAGCTGTTGCTTCCAGCATTGGCTTGTTCTACTTTTAGCTTTCCCTATAGCAAGTCACTCCAGAGGTGATGCACCATGAAGGAAAAAAAACAATAAGCCTCTTGACTTTTCCAGATGAAAACATCTCAGGTAATGACATTTCACATGAATAATCTTCTGTATGCGTTTACTCCTTTTTTAAAAAAAAAATAGGGCTAGTGAATACATTATACTGTTTCTGTTCTAAAATCTACTGAGCACGTTCAATATAGTGAGCATTTTAAGGCATTAAATGCACACATCCAACATAACTATGACATTCTGATGAAAAATGGTTTCTTTTAAGTATTTTTTGTTGTGTTCTGAAAGTACAAAGAAGCTGAGTCATAATATGTTTTTCTTTGTCCAGTTTAACAAAAAACATGTTTTAATATTTTTAAAACAAGATCAATTTATCTTTGCAATTTAGATATTTAGTACTCCATTGGCAAAAAGGTTTTCTTGTTTTTTAATCACAAGCCTTGCTCAAATCTTGCTAGTTTCAGGCTTAAAAACAAGACCAAAATAGGTGTTTAAAAAATTTAAATCCTGATTAATATAGGTTTTTACAGTACAAATTGATTATGAGTGTCTTATATTTCCATCATACAAACACAAGGTTTGTCTATCTGTGTCTAAAAATTAAATACCAATAAATAAAGAAATAAATGAAATCAAAAGTATTGTAGTATTTTATCCTGTATAACATACTACTGAATACTTATATTTATTTACTCAACTTCAGTGTTACACTGCAAGAAAAAATGTTTAAAGTATTTTCTTCCAGGACATTATCTGTGCAATCCTCTAAAACTTAACACAATGCAATGCATATTTCAATACATGGTTAAAACACCTGTGAAAAATCAATACAGAAACTTCTGATTAAACCATTGGCCTTATTTTTATTGACCTTTTGTAATGTTTATTAGAATGTCACATCACTGCCTCTGCAACATTTCACGCTACTGAAATAAATGAGGCTTGCTAGGTTTTTAAAAACACCATAAGTGTTCATTTCGTTTGTACAGTGACATGATTTTACCAGTTTAGCATGATGACGCTGTGCATGAAACTCGAGTGTGCCTGCTGTTTGCTAGATCAGCGGTTTTATACTCATCACAGCATTTAAGATGCACAGATAAATTTATTTCTCACATCTATCTCACTGTCAGCCGACCCCACTGTACAGGCAATGCGAAGCTAAATCACTGATGTGTAATACAGGGCTAAATGATGGTGAAGATATAATATCACACACTGAAGCAAGGGCCTAATGTCCCAACTAAAACCAACTTTTATCACCTGCAACTGACCTGTTATCAGCCGCTCAGTGTGTCGCTAGTCTCCTGAAATATGTATCAGGCCGTATGACCCAGGAAGTACAACGGGGGTTTGTGACCATTTTGTTGTTGATGCTGCCGCTCGCTGTCAGACGTCTACAAGTGAAGAACATCAGCAAGTGTCCCCTGCAAGCCCCAAGTCATGAAAGATTCAGAGCAAGTCTACTTTTTAAGCCATTTCTGATGAAAAGCTTGGAAAAATAAAACTGACTTGTGCCAAATGAATATCACTGAGTCGCTGTGATTGTGGCCTTTGATGTTTGTGGGTCGAAATTATTTATAAAACATCAATTTTAGCTTAAGACAAGCGATGGCTCGAAGCCGGTGCATTTTTCCATCAGCCTCCTTGGAGGATTTCAGCATATTTGCCCAAACCCTAAACGATCAAAAAACCTTTCTAGCCTCTGTGCTGAGTTTCCACAGCAAGCAATGGATCCTAGAATGTATATGTTCAGTTCTAGCTGTCTGTGCAAGCTTTGACTGGTTGTCAGAATTGCACGTAAGGTAAAACAGTAATGCACCAAACAATTAATGGCTGGAAAAGATTTTGCATTCATAGTCTATGCAGAATTGTAATTTAGTGTACATCTTGCACTGAAAACACCACTGTAAAGAACTAGGTTGACAGAATATAAGAGACAATGGTCAGACACAAATGTTTACTCAATGCATAACAACCATGCAGTTTGGTGCAGACATCAGAGGCGCATCAGTCTTGGACTTCAAATAGTTGCATAAAGCATGCTATGATTCAAACGTACCAAATTGAAAATTCAAAACATTCCCTGTATTAATGCTAGGAACACATGAATATGAATAAATGGCTGGATGTGCAATATTTAAATGCAATGACACCTCTCTGATGCAAACAAACAGTTTCCATCCATGCACCTGTCAAAACCCATATTGAGCAATTTTCACGACAGCAATCGTGGCATTAGTGTAGTACATTGGAAATACTCAGTAACACACGAGGAAAAGAATTGTCCTTGTGCTCCATCTATAAAAATGAACCCTTAGCCAATTTCTTTGAGCTGGGTAGTACGCCTGCCTCCTCCTCCCCGTGGCAAAGTGAAATGGAATTGCCTCTCACATTCAAAGACAGCTCAGTGGAGGTGATAATAGAGCTACTCCCTGCTGTCTACAGCCAGGAAATAGGAAAGTGGCATATGGGGCCAGGAACCAAACAGAACAGGAGATACAGCCTGGCAAGGAGGAGGGAGGGGGACCAAAGGAAAGGTTAATGATCATTCCAGAATTCTAGCAGGAGAAAGTCTTCTTGAAGTTGAGAGAGTGGGGGAAGGGGAAGAAAGAATCGAGTGCTTATTTCAGAAACATACTATTATCGTATAAACACTTGTCAAATTGGATGTGACTTCCGACGACCGAATGCAATATAAGGACATTGTGATGATTATTTTGCAGCCAAAAGTGTGATACATTTTGTCCACCTTACGCAGAGTAATACATTTTCTTTAGTTAAGTGTGCATTTATTGTACCACTTGTAAAAAAGAATGATACAGATCAGCTTTACAGGAAAATAGCAGAACCAATGATGCAAATTCAAATGAAGCTGCTTTTAAAAAGAAAATAGTGTCAGGTTTGCTCAGTTTTAATTCAGTTCAGCGCAATAACTGTGTAAAGTTCATCAAACATTATAAAACAAATTTGATTTAACTTTAAGCAGCTCTGTAGAATACAACAGTGTTGTTACTCAATACAATTCAGTTCAAAAACAACATCAGCATTAATTGTAAAATGAATCAATTATGAGATCAATTTGATTCAACTTTCAAATTTCTTTCTTGTATCTTATGTCAATATTTTTTATTGTACCCTGTTGGGATTTGACTTGAACCAAACATTTGAACTGTGGATTGTTTGAAACTTATTGGATTACTTTGAGAAACAATCATTATTTTCCCATTTGGTGATGCAAGTGGCATTGCATTTGCATACTTTATCTTTTATGTACAACAAAAGAAACACAAAACTTACCTAGAATTGCCTGCGGTGCTTCCAGAGTGCCTACATTGCCATCTTAAACCATTCCGCTCATTTTTGCATGCAAACTTCCACAGGTAACACTGCCCAGCTCTGCCTGTCAACACACAACAACACTGTGGACTCATGCTGCCCTGAAAGTGACAAGACACCGTCTGAGACAACTGGTATAAAACGGACAAACAAGGTCTGAGGTTTTACGGGGGTGCGAAAAGAAAGCCCAAAACAATAGTGATTAAAACGGCTCTATTATGCACTGGTGCAAACATGAGCAAGCCGAGACTGCAGAGGAAGGCAAGAGAGCATTAGCAGACAGAGAACTCACTTGCAGTTACTCACCCTGTTACCACACCTTGGCCGAGGCGGTTTGTAGCCTCTCAGCACTTCAGAGCAGATAGCAGGCCTTTAAGTATCAATTAAACTAGCAGTGGGATTAGCCACCTCATCATCAGGCAATTTGCACTGTGTTGCTCCTCTGCTGTGCCTTTGTTCGCATTCATTTGAGGCGTTTTTTAATCTCTCTTCGATGACAAAGGTATTTGAAGAAGCAAATGACAACTGTTGAAGGGCACAGTTGAACTGTTGAGGTGCTCAAACAGATTAGAGTTCACTCCATTTCTGTTCGTATGTGTGTATGCATGAGCACATGCATACATGCTAACAGGTCAGATGTGCTAAACTGTAGATAATCGATGGTGCACTTACACAAATCAAGTACTTGAGTGAAAGTACAGCCGGGACGCCCACAGAGGGCGCTGTTCCCATCACTCAGCATGAGGGGCTGAGCGATGTTCAGCCAGGCACTGAACGACAGCTAGGGGAGCTGTCTACAATGCCAGTGGTTCCCGAGGCACCCAGAGAGGGCGCTGTTCCCATCACTCACTGAAAGGGGCTGAGTGATATTCAGCCAGGTACCGAACGACAACTAGGGGAGCTGTCTACCACGCCGGTGGTTCCCGAGACGAGAGGGGCTGAGTGATGTTCAGCTGGGTACAGGGCTGCAGCTAAGAGATCTGCCTGCCATTTCTGCGATACCCGTTTCACCCTTAGAAGGCGTTTATGTCAGTTTATATCAGTGGGGCATAGGGCTACAGCTAGGGGGGCTGTCAGCAGTTCGTCCAGTCCGTCCCAGTTACGCAGCCTGAGAAGCTGCAGAAGGCCCTCATGGGGTCTAACCTTTCAGTAACGGGTTCCAGCCCCGTAGCACGACTTGAGGGGTCGTGTCATTTCTGGTCTGCCCCGATTACGCAGCCTGATGTGCTGCGGATGGCCCTCAAAATTTCTGATCAATCAGTAAAGGGTCCCAGTCCCGTGGCACGATACGAGGGGTCGTGTTCAGACCGGCCAGTCCCAGTCTCACAGCCAGACGAGCTGTTAAAGGCCCTCACAGTATCCAACCAGTTACTAACGGGATTTAACCCCGTAACACGACACGAGGGGTCGTGTCAGGTTCAGTCAATCCCGGTTACGCAGCCTGAGAAGCTGCAGAAGGCCCTCATGGTGTCCAGCCTGTCAGAAACGGGTTCTAGCCCCATAGCACGATACGAGCGGTCGTGTCGTCTCCTGTCTGTTCCAACCACGCAGCCTGACGAGCTGCAGAAGGTCCTCGCGGTACCTAATCCGCATGTTACGGGTCCGGCTTTCGTTTCGTGGCACGAGGAGCCGCGCTCAGGAATGTCGTTTTGCAATTTGGGTTTTGCATAGCCGCCAGACCCGGTCTGTGATCTGGCCAGAGCCGGTTGAGGTGCTCGAACCACCCGACCCCCATAAAGACTGTGAGGCCCCATGGCCCGAGCCGCCAGAGTCCGTGTGCGACTCAGAGACTCCACCGGGTCTGCCAGTGGCTGCACTACCTCAGGAGACATCAGCTTTGGCTGTAGAATCTCCAGAGTCCCCATTGGTGGCTGCAGAACCCATGGAAGCCCCTGTGTTACTCTCCGGTATGCCAAGAGGGGTGCTGTAACAGTCTATTCGGTCATGGAGGGCGTATGCTCATTCTAGTTGGTCTAGAAGGGCACTATCACTGACTGTTGGTCGCAGGAGGGCGCGTTCACTATCAGTATGGTTCCCGAGGGCGCAATGTCTGTCGGTTCGGCTCAAGAGGGTGCCTTCATTGTCAATCTGGTCTCGGAGGGTGCGATTACAGTACAGTCAGCTTAGAAGGGGGCTAACTCAGGCTGTTCGGTCGTTGAAGGCGTTTCCATTGCCTGGCCGAACCACAGGGGCTCTGCTGCCATCCGCTCCGCCCTGGAAGATGGCCTCGCTATCTGATCCGCTCAAGTGGGCATTCCTGCCACCTGATCCACCCCGGTGGGCTTCTCCACCGCCCGCTCCGCCTACAGGGACGTCTCCACTGCTTGCTCCGCCCCGGTTGGCAACTCCGCCGCCTGCTCCACCCCGAGGGAGGTCTCCGCCGCCAGCTCCAACCTGGAGGGCAAGTTCGCTGTCTGGTCAACCCAGAAAAACTAGGCTGCTGTCTGTTCGGCCAGGGAGGGCATCATTAAGGACTATGTGTCAGTCAAGACTATATGGCACTCCAGTCCCCTATTGTGTGTCTGTGTTTTTCCACTCCATGTATGAACTGTCACCTGTGTACTTTTGTCTCCACCCACCTCATGTGTCCCCAGGGTAACTGATATGTTGTGTCCGCCCACCTTGTCTGTTGTCATGGCCACTGATGTAACTCCACCCTCTGACCTTGTTTTCACATACATTTAAGTTCCGGTTCTTGTGTTTGTAATTCGCTGATCATTCTGAGTGTACGTTTTTTTCCTGCCCCTTTGTAAGCGTTTATCCTTTTTCATTGTCTTCCGTGTTTCTGTGTTTGGATTGCCTGGTATCGACCTCTGCTATGAACTTTTGACCACGTCTTCTCCTTCTCCTCTTTACAGCTGTTGATTGTTGCCGACGCCGCCTGTACGACTATGAGCATGGACTTTAATAAAGCTTTGCAATTGGATCCGCACATTTCCTGTCTCTTCTCTGACACCCAGTGTGACAGTTTTTTTTTTGCAGGCTACTTTTACATTAGAGC
Source organism: Enteromius paludinosus (assembly GCA_032361165.1). NCBI lineage: Eukaryota > Metazoa > Chordata > Actinopteri > Cypriniformes > Cyprinidae > Enteromius > Enteromius paludinosus. The sequence goes on from JAUMHQ010000063.1 coordinate 20,492,600, forward strand.
TTATTGGTGCAGAACTTTAAAAAGAAATTTTAACACAAAGCCCACAATAGTACTTTATATGTTTAAGATGCAAAAGTAATATTGACCCAATGTAAAAAGAGGCCTGCTTGGGCAGGGGGGTGGAATCGAACTCAGGTCCAGACCAAGCAATCGAATCAAGCGTTGAAACAGCTTCAAAGACTTGCATTTCACCATAAGGCTTTGCAATCAGGCTTCAGGCCACCTGCAGTCACAGACATGGGGTTCAGGTGACATATATGTCATAGAGACAACATTCATCTTTCAGGAGCCAAATCTCACCACAACGAGTTATCACCAGAACGCAGAGGTGACATGACAGGGCCTTCAGAGGCAGATCGATCAATAACCTCCAGAGCTCGTATGCTTTCCATCTCAGCGAGATCAGAGTCTGGCAGATGTCAGCTTTGGATGTTTCTCTGAGAAGCTCCAATACTGAGAGCAAAACCAAAACAGATTCACAATATCAAGTTTTAATGTAGTATGCTAGATATGCAGAAACAGATGATCAATGCTCTGCTATTTGTGCAGTGCAAATAGGGAATTCAAATTCAAATGTTATTCATATAAATGTTGTATGCTATTCTCTGCAGTTAATGGTTGCCCTTAGAGTGAGAGTCCAAACAGCTGATAAAATCATCACAATAATCCACAAGTAATCCACACCACTGCAGTCCATCAGTTAACATCTTGAGAAGTGAAAAGCTGCATGTTTCTAAGAAAAAAAAACATTAGGCCATTTATTAATTTTAAATATGAATCTATAACACTGTAGCGCCTAGTGTCTTGTTTGCTGTTTGCACTGTCTAGTTTTGGTTTCGTTTTCGTCCTTCCTGTGTTTTCCTTATTTGGTCATTTTCCTGTTCTTGTGTAGTTGATTAGTCATCCTTCCCACCTGTACTCCTCACCTGTCTTGATTTCTCCCTAATGTCTTCCTGTTTATAAGCCCATTCAGTTTACCCTGTGTTTGTCGGATTATTAATGTTGCTTTGGTTCAAGTTGTATTTTGTTTCTTGTAAGTTCCTGATTAAACTACTAAAAGTATTTTCCTGTTCTGTCGTTGCCTGTCCACACCTACACGGAACCGTGACAAACACATAATAACCGTTCTTCCAATTAAAAAGTCTATGTCCAGTTGTCATCACACATCAAAATTCACCCATATATGTTTAGAACTTGTAAATGATGCTTGATCCATTCACAGTTCCCTCCTGATTCAATTGAACTTTTTTACTGCATGGTGAAAGCAATATTATGGATAGAGGAAGTAACGGCTCAAAATTAGAAACATCTTATTGATTTGATTTGTTTCTTATAAACATGCAGCTTTTTTCTTCCCAATAACATTACCTGATGGACTAGAGTGGTGTGGATTACTTGTGGATTATTGTGATAGCTGTTATGCACCTGATTTTGACAGCACTCATTAACTGCAGAGGATCCACTGCTGAGCAAGTGATATAATGCTACATTTCTAAAAAATCTGTTCTGATATAGAAAGAGACTCAAACTCATCTACAAATTTTCATTTCATGGTGAACTGTTCCGTAAATCTTAATTTCTCTGTTTCTCTCATTAATACACCTTTTATGTTATGGATAACACTTTTGAAGGGGAATGTGACAAAAACATTGTGACAACAGCAAATATTTGTGCAAAATTTTTAAAACATGTTTTTATTATTTAAAAACACTGATGTTCAAATAAATGTAAAAATGTTAACAAATATGTAACATTGATGAGGTACAATGAAAAAGCAATAGCAACCTTCTCATTAAAAAAAGGATAATGTAGTTCCTCCATGTAAGTCAAAACTAATCAAAATTTAGTATGAAAAAAAGAAACAAAGTACCCTATTTACAATTTGCAATGCAAATATCATAGTTTACATTTCCAATGTAAAAAATGAATGTCGGATTTTCTCATTTTAATAATGTTTTTTGTTAACTTTATTACTACTAAGACTATACAATATACAGAATTAAGTTTAAATGGACTATGTACATTGCTTGATTCAGATTGAATTCTCTGCCAAATTTTAATGCTTTTAATTGCGAAATATAAAGCAGGGCTGCCAAGCAAGAGTAAAAATAAATGAATGATGAAAAAGTGCTCTTGCATTACTAATACTGAGGCTACTAAACCAGTCTCATGTCATTGGCTTTAGGTATAGCATCTTTTTGGCTCTTCTATCAACATTGTCAGGCCTACACATGATGAAATCCAAGCCATTGCTGAAATATTCAGCACTGAGGTTTTTATTTGTCCCTGTAGAGAGACAGTGTATGATTTAGTAATGCAGATGGAAGAGGCTGCCAGCACACATCTCTCTCTCTTTCTGCCATCATGGCTGAGGAGCTGAGATTTCTGGATGGCACTAACATAAGCCATGTTTGATAGCTGTCCAGCGTCTGTGTGCTGTTTAGATATCTGCAATCATTCGAACCTAAAAATATAAAGCAGGCACAAACATTTTAACCTCTACTGCGTTTATATATTTTATGTCAGTTGCATTCAAATGCAACATTATTAAATGTTAATCTATAGAATAGTTACATACCACATTGTATTTAAAATTTTTTACATATGGTAGATGCTTTTATCTTAAGTGAAAGATCACAAAGAACAATTTCCTTAGAAAACAGTCTCTTTTAAATGTCTATCCCATTAAACCAGATGTGTTAATATTAAAAGTTGTAAAAAAATTTGACATTAACACACCTGTTTAGCAAGAGTGTGGCTCTGTCATAATAATAGTTGATCTAAAAGAGAAAACTGAACACACTTGCGAGTTATGCACACAATTCATTACTGGTAGTATTTATTTTCGTGCTTAACAATGCATTTTAAAAGAATAGTTTACCCATAAAATTTAAATTTTTAAAATGTAATGTAAAAATGTAATCAAACTCATCCAAGATATAGATGAGTTTGTTTCTTCATGGGAACATATTGGAGAAATGTAGCATAACATCATCTGTTCGCCAAAGGATGCTCTGCTGTGAATGGGTACCATCAGAATGTCCAAACAACTGATAAAAACACCACAATAATCCACACCACTCCAGTTCATCAATTAACATCGTGTGAATTGAAAAACAGCATTATCACACCTGCTTCTCAGCTTTAAATCCAAACTTGCCATTTATATCTGGAGTTGGTTCATCACCACAACAGAAAGACTAGTGGAATGACCACCACTCTTATTTTCATCCTCCTGCACACACACCCGCTCTATTGTGTACACAGACAATGACTGTACGATGAATTTGACGTGACCTACGGGACGCAAACAAAATAGAACGAAAGCAGGACTCTTAGGAAAACAACAGAAGCTGTGGGTGCTCAGGAGGTGTGGGGTCCCTGACGTACAGATTAGGGTTGTGGGAGCACTTTGCAGGTTGTTGTCGCAGAAAAGCCAGCGGAGAATTGCACTACCTCATCCCTAGATAGACGAGTGTGTGAGAAGACTAGGCAACAAATTTGTTTTGCTCTAAATTAAAAGACCCCAAGAAAAGGAAAAAGTCTTTAGAATCTTTAGAATCCTATAAATTAATTGTTATATTTATATCACATTTATATATCATATATTTGTTAGAATTTTTACATAAATATTGTTATACTGAATGACAATATTATTTAAACCAAATTTTAACCTTTTATTCTCCAAAAGCGTATTTGAAACATTAAAAGTAGACACTTTACTTACATTTTAAGTGCTTTCTATTGACATTAAATCACTTTTGTCAATTTCTCTTGCTGTGGACATCTTTTCATGTCAATGAATACACACACACACATATTGGCTTTTGTGATTTATGAGGACTCTCCATAGGCGTAATGGTTTTTATACTGTACAAACTGTATAATATATATATCAATACAAATAAGATAAGACATAGATAATAATAATAAAGCACTATAAAAGACTATAAGGCTGTGCTATGTTGTATAGAAAAAAAGCGTGCTTGCATTCTTAATATAACACAGCCTCTCTTGTTGCTTTATTGAGAGACAACAAATAAACTTGCTTTTGCTTGTTTTTATAGCACTTTTAATGTCAGACTTAATTTGATTGAGCCTAATTTAAAGTTACACAAAGACAGACTTGTGTGCTTTTTTGCATGAAAAAGCCTGATAAGTGAATCCCTAATAATAATAATAATAAAGCAATCATGCGGAATTAAAACTCTTCAGAAAGAGTTCATTGTACTATAAAATACACTGCTACTTTTAGAGCTGTAAAAAATCTAAAACAACTGCCTGAAAAAAAAAAACATTTCCTGAAACTGAACTGCAAAAATTAGCCATCTTGTGTTGTTGATATCAGGTGAATACATTAGCACATGTGATTCATCCTGAGGTAATGAGGAAGAAGTATATCACATCATACTACCATTCTTTAGCCTGAAGAACTTACAATAATAGTAAAATAAAAAGAAGTTTATTTTGAAAACTCCATGCGAAACATGATTGTAAAAATGGACTTTGGGTGCAAAAAAGAGCGAAAGAGCAGCTTCGGGAATCCAAACAAAACGCTAGAAAACCCAATGTCCAACTTCTGATTCACTGCTAGTAAATCTGACTAGGTCTGCAGTATTTTGTGAATCATCATTGTTTGGGAGACTTTCAAGGAACGGAAGGTTTCTGATAGTCGGTCGTTTAATGGCCTGTGCCGGTTCAGACGGAGCATTAATGATTTTGTCCTCCCACTAATACCGCATGAGGTGTCAGTCATACACTCCGCCGCCTGCCAGATTACATCCACTTTCAATTTTTCCACGGCCAGATGGTTTCTTCACACTGCATACATAAATGAATGCGGGTGTGTGGACCTTCATAGCACGGATCACGTTCTCTCGTCGATGAGGCTAGTTTCGATCTCGCGACCTCGGAGGTGAGCGGGGCCCCGCTTTAAAAGACGTGTTAAAAGACGCGCGGCCCTCGTCCGAACGCCACTCGCGCCTCGGAGTGTTATGCTCGTAGATGTAGTATAAGGCACGCATTTGCGACCGCTGTTAGACAGATCGCATCACCTTTGGCTGCGGTGTCAATCTCTATCAATTATGTATCTTTCCTTTGATGATGGCATTCCGTTAGAATAGTTGCTAATGAATCGCGAAACGATGCGGTCGCGTGGCGTGCACTTGGGCAATTCAATTGCGCCAAGCTTGACGTGAGGACGCGGGCCGAAAAAGGTGTTTCAGATGGGGCTTCCAGTCATTAGGACCTGGCAGCGGTGCTTCTCTCTTACTCTCTCTCTCTCTCTCTCTCTCTTTCTCGTTCTCTCTCCTACCTGTAAATGGACTCGGAGGAAAAACAGTGACGGAGCCCGGTGAGAATTTCACTGGGGGCCTGAAAATTCACACCCGCCCAAGGTGTTGTTTAGGCGTCTGATAAACATGTGAGAAAATAATAGGCTGGAGAGGAGTGGGTGCTTCAACCAAGGAGACCAGAGTCAAGATCTAGATTTTTGAATAATTAACTTTGTGATCAAGACGATATCAGTCTGTTAGTCTTCATTTGTTCAATAGGAGCAACAAAGAGAGGAAGAGGGAGAGGGAGCCAGGCATGAGAGAGAGAGAGAGAGAGAGACGAGAGTGTCTTGGAAACCAGAGTTGTGGATCTAATTGAGGCTGCAAGCGGCCATATGGGCTAGTGTGAAAATAGCAAACGCTATCAGTAACGCAGAAATACGAAAGGGGAAAAAAAGAAGAACAAGTCGAAGAATATCTTCGATGCAGCCGGAGCCAAAAATCCCTCCAGCTGTAAGGACAAAACGAACATGTTTCTCCAAGCCATCTTTGCTATTCTGATCGCGCCGTTCTTCGCGTTCGACATGCGCTATGAATGACTGAAGCGGCCTTAAGATGCTGAAACACACGCATGCCAGCCATAGGAAGCAGGCCAAGAATGAAAAACAAAGTGCATGTGAGCCTCTCCTCCCAACGCGCCTGATGTTCCGAGGCTGCCTGTTATCCGAGGTGTTAATTGGCAAATTCGGTACAAGTCAAGAGCGTGTTCCCTGCCGTCCTCGCCCAGCTAGGCTAGGTCATTAAGCCGAGAATGGATTCTCTCATGCTGCCTTAACCCTTGCGGCGCATTGTATCTCTCCCTTCCCTTCCTCCTCTTTTAACCACCTAGAAAGCAAAGGGAAAAAAAAAAAATATATATATATAGGCTAAATATGAATGCAACACGAAACAGAGCTGCGCAGTGCATCATTATTTCATTATTGCTTCCGAAAGGTCAGCGGTGTCACACAATCGCAGCTCTCAACGGTGTTATGAAAAAAAATGCAAGGGATGGATGGATGGATGGATGGATGGATCGCAATGCGTCTTGAGATGCATTCGATCAGCGAGCACAATTGCTGAGAATCGAACCCATCACCTTGGCGTCGCAAGCGAACACTAGGCTATATATAAAAAAAGGTTCTTTATTGGCATCTGTAAGTCCGTAAAGATCCTTTAACTGAGTAATCAGGGAATGTTCTGACAAGGTTCTCTCAAACTTATAATCAAACAGCATTAATAAAACATTCTTTCAGAATTATTTGTTTTTTAATAATGTGATAAAGCAAAAAACGTTAGTTTTAGCTACTCAAATCCGTTATTTGTTTCAGAACATTCACAGAAAAAAAAAAGTGTTCTAAAAACGTTCTGCCAAAGTTATGAACAAATGTTCTTTCAGTATCATTAATAGAACGTTAATTCAGAATTATCTGGTATTTAATTCTTTTCTGAAATCTGTATATGTTCACGTAACATGCAAAGATAACGTTCCTATAGCCTATTTTGCAACATGATAATATAATGCTCCCTTAATATTCACATAGCCAAACATGTTTTCGAACATTCAGAAATGACGTTGATAGCTGAATTTTAACATTCTTCTAAGAAAAAAAAATAAAATGTTCTTCTTCGCTGTTCACTGAAAGGTTTTTAGACATCAAAATGGTGCATCCGTGCATTGCATCGCGTTTTGGAAGATTTATTTTTAAAGAATCAAACCGCATGACTTTAACAAGCTTGAAGCGACGCTGAGGACGGTCTAAGAGGCCTTCCTTTCTGCTGCTTCCTCCTCAGAAACGGTAGCATCCTCTGGGGTTCCGGGTGCGATCTCACCAATGCCTCTGTCATCACTTGCTGTGACTGCCAAATCCGTGCTCCAGAATCGGGGGGCTCGAAACAAACACACACAGCAGACAGGACTGCTCAGAGACTCACGGAAGGCAGCCTTTCGCTTCAACACATTTCGCCTGACATGAGGAGGATTCGCGTCGCATCCTGAACCGAGAGGGACCGGCGCGTTGCTTGTTGGGTAACATGTAAACTGCGGGGTGGCCTTATCCTCTCTTGCCCTTACATTTGGTCTGCATCCCATGCATTCACATTTGTTTATGTAGGAAGTTGTTGATTGTCTGCACGACTTTGATATGGAGAGATGGCCATCGAGGCATCGGGTAGCTAGAAAATATTGGCCAACTGACCCGCGACACCTGCTGAGATCGTCTTTTCTTACAATGCACATTTCTCACAGGTGCATGAACAAATTAAGAATAATATGCAATTGTCAAAATAGATAAACTCTTAAAAACAAGGCTTATTTTTTTGGCACATATACATCCACGGAACTTTACAGTAAAAAAAAAGTTCTTTAGATTTTTTTTATTATTTTCTTTTTTAATGTTCTTAAATCTAAGAAAAAAACATATTTTATTTTTTGGAACAACCACAAAATGGTTTCTACAGGCAATTTTATTTCTTTTTATAAGCGTATCTTAAAAAAGGCCAATCTGAGACATACTGCCCTTTTTTGGAAACAGAAAAATGCAAATATCTTATAGCTATAGAACTACAAACTCCTGAGAAAATTGCATAATAAAATACATGCCAAATTTAAGAAAAAAGTGACAAGAGAATTACACCTGACTTAAGATTTCACAACAAACATAAATTGACACTGCGATTAAATCCTCATTTGTTTGTAAAATCCTCAGGTGTTTGTAAAAAAAGGCAACAACACCGAGCAGTATAATAAACACTGCACACAATACTGTGGGAATATACTTCCTCTGATCAAACTTTGTCAGTGGTGATGCTGAGACTGCCTCTGACTTCCTGTTAATTAACACTACATATTAATTCCTCCATCTTTTCCCCCCTCTCCTCTCCCAGACTGTTATTTGGCAATAGTCTGGCAGTGCTGCAGACACTGAGTTATACTCAGCTTGTGCTTATTTGGCTGTAAAAAAAAAAAATAAAACAAGATCACATTGAATATTTTTTTCTTTGATAGGAAGATGTGTAAAGGAAATGTGTTTCTGATTCTTAAAATGCCTGTTATTATTATTATTAACATTGTTTTTTCTATGGTTGCCGATAGCTGCTCAATGGATAAATAAAACTCTTTATGCACAATCTGCTTGAACAAAACTACATTTAAAAAGAAAGAAAAATAAAACAAGGTATTATTATTAATCACGTCATAGAATCCAAACAAATAAATCCAATGCATTCTCTCTGTGATGTCATAACAATTTCGATGCAGGAAGATTATTCCTGCTATGGTAAAGATATTGTAAAGGTAATGATGTCGCAATAATGCAATTAAAGTCGTGCAGTAACTCAATTAAACGTGTTAACAGTTGGCTAGTTTATTCGCCGCTGTGAACGAAAAGAGAAAATCTAGACAGGTATATAATCTGATTTGTAATTTCCGTTTGCATATTAAACATTTTAGTATTTTAAAGAAATGTGGCTGTTTTTTTCCCCAAAGTATGGGTTGATACATTGTTAATAAATAGGAGTTTCTTTCTCAAAGAAAATTATATTATAAAGAGAAAGCGAATATAGAATCATTATGTATTGATTATAATTCTCTCATGACAATAATGATAGCTTTTATTCTTAGTATGCCTGTTATTTATGTGGTAGCCTTCTAAACTTGAAAAAAAAAAAAATTATCTTTCCCAAGATACATGAACGATGTTCTGCTGCTATAGGACATAAGGAAACATTAATTGAGGAAAGATTAGACACAAATAAAACAGCAACAGATGTTTCAAATGATACTAATTTAATATCATTATCCGTGTTCCCATTTCTGTGAGATTAACGGCAAGTAGCATCGAAATTAATTCAATTAGGATGCTCTACATTTCCAACATGGCTTCATAGTTTATATCATTAAAATAAGATATAGATAGATAGATATTTAATATCAACCCACAACATCTATCTATCTATCTATCTATCTATCTATCTATCTATCTATCTATCTATCTATCTATCTATCTATCTATCT
>JAUMHQ010000063.1:20530879-20542993 GCA_032361165.1 Enteromius paludinosus
TAGGCTACTGAAATAGTCCTTCTCTGTATTTTATTCACTATTATGAGATATATAACATACTTTTTTTTCTTTGTTCATTGTTTTAAAAATAAATATTCCATCAAAAGCAACAAAAGTGTCAAAACGACATCATCATCTTGTCAGGAAGTGAACTTTCCAAGTACAAATGGATGTATATTATCTTGAGTTTATCAGTAGGAGGCAATTTTAAAAGATCTGAAAGCACAATTATGTCAGAACATACTGAACATTACAGTGCTTACTGCAACCCCACAGTTAACCCTATGATGTTCAAAACACTATGGAATTGAGGAATTGTCTTTTCTAAATATATTTGAACCCATTATCAAGCTATGACAGGACCTGTTTGGTTTTTGTTTGGAGGAATATGAGATTTCCCCAGGCAGCCATCCGCACAGTCATTCAGTCAGAATGTTGGGCTCAGGTAAGAAGAGTCACATCCTGTCAACTTACCCGACCGACAGCTTCGTCATTTGACTGCACTTTCAAATCATACGCTTATGAACTTTTAATAACAAGGAGATTTTGCTGCTGTCACCATAAAGTAACTCTAAAAGATAGACTTGTAGAGGAATGATTGAGTTCATAGTGAAAGCACTGTTGATCTTACTCAGATGGGGAATTTAACTTATGCAAATAGTATGCATTTCACTACATTTGCACTCATCATGATTCAGAATGTAAATAAAACCGGCCACAGCTCTGCAGCAATGAAATAAAAATGACCTCTAGATGGCAGTGTTGCTTATGTTAGCGTCATATTAGAATTATTTTACTTAAAATTAAAACCACTTATTTATAAAATACATATAAAAATAATACAGTTAATTAATGTACTGTACTTTAATTGAAATAAATTAAAATACACATTTAACTTAAGCCTATTTAATTTCAGTTGATTTTATTTAAAAGGCAATATTTCTAATTTTCATTTAGTTAAACTTGATGCCCTAAAATAAAATAAAATAAAATAAAATAAAAAAGATATTATACATACATATAGACAATAATAATAATAAAATAAAAAAACAACAAAATTACTAAAACTAAACTTTAACTATAATTTAAATGAAAACCAAAAATGTATATAATAAAGATTAAAACCAACTCAAAATATGAACAGAAACTATATCTCAGCTAAAAAATAATAACACTGAATCATACTTGGTTCAGGTTTAGACTGACATATATTAAGATAACAAAGTCATAATTTAAACTAATAAGATTAAAATAATAATAATAAAATAATAATACTCATTTTAAGTATAATGAGGCTATCAGTATTGTTATGATTTGGTCTGTTAGCTCTCATCCTCAGCCACTACCAGTCACCCCATCACCTCTGGACTGCATTTCCCATCATGCACCAACAGGGATGGATTTAGTGAATTTGGGGCCTCAGGCAAATATAGGAATGGGGCCATACATTTGCACTTATTTACTTCAATCAACCTTGAGGTTCCTTTTTTTGTTGTCAAAGTTGCTGCTGCACATTGGTGCCCAATAGTAACGTGTTTCTACCTTTTTCATGTACATACTGTATTATAATAGGGTTCTTTCATTAACATTTAAATATATTCATGTAGCAAACACTTTTATTATTTCATGTTGTAGACCACAGAATAGCAATTGATTTACAGTTGAGATACAAGAAGTAGTCAGAAGTATACATTATTATATTACTTATTATATTTACTGACACAAACCTGTTTAGGTGACAGAAATGCAGCTCTATGCGGTAAGACATAGACATTGTGGTGGTAGCACGAAATGGAGTTCAACTTTTGCTCATCATTACTGGAGATTGTGACTGTTAGATATTTTTATTTACCACTGGAATTCACCTTTGTTTTCATTATCCACAAAATCCACAACCACTTCAAAGACAGCGGTGACATACCTGTCATCACCTGCCTGTGAAAGTGACGGCTCACTTCCAGATGCGCTGAAAAGCTTCTACGTACGGTTGGGCAAGCAGAACGACGTGACGGCGAGGAAGACCACCCCTCCTCTGAACGACCATGTGCTGTGCCTCACAAAGGCTGATGTGAGGAAAACTCTACCTAGAATTAACCCACGTAAAGCTGCTGGACCAGACAACATCCCAGGCAAAGTGTTCAGTGAATGTGCAGAACAGCTGGCAGATGTTCTCACCGACATCTTCAACATCTCTCTGAGCAGCGCTGTCATTCCTACATGCTTCAAGTCTTCCACCATCGTCCCCGTGCCAAAGAAGTCTTCTGTGTCCTGTCTCAATGACTACCGCCCTTTTGCACTCACACCCATCATCATGAAGTGCTTTGAGCGGCTCGTCATGAGACACATCAAGACCCTGATGCCCCCCTCAATGTACCCACTACAATTTGCGTATCGTTCAAACCATTCGACAGATGACGCCATCTCCACCTGGCACTGACACACCTCGACAAGAAGGACACTTACGTCAGAATGCTATACAAAGATTTCAGTTCAGCATTCAATGCAATCATCTCCCTTTCTGACCGAAAGACCTCAGGAAGTGCGGATTGGGAACTATACCTCCAGCACCACCACACTGAGCACTAGGGCCCCCTAGGGCTGTGTGCTCTGTCCCCTGCTGTTCACGCTGCTGACTCATGATTGTGTAGCAACATACAGCTCCAATCATATCATCAAGTTTGCTGATGACTCATCAGCAAGAACAAATACTCAGCATACAGAGAGAAAGTGCAGAGGCTAACGGACTTGTGTAAAGGAAACAACCTGTCTCTGAACATCGATAAGACAAAAGAGATGGTTGTTGACTTCAGGAGGACACGGAGCGATCACTCCCTGCTCAGCAACGACGGCTCTTCTGTGGAGACATTCAAGAGCACTAAATTCCTGGGTGTCCATCTGGAGGAGAACCTCACCTTGTCCCTCAACACCAGCTCTCTGCACAGGAAAGCTCAGCAACGTCTTTTCTTCCTGAGAAGGCTGAGGAAGGCCCAGCTTCCACCACCAATCCTCACCACCTTCTATAGAGGAACTATCGAGAGCATCCTGAGCAGCTGCATCACTGTCTGGTTTGGGAATTGTGCCATATCAGACCGCAAGTCCCTACAGCGTATAGTGAGGACAGCTGAGTAAACACTCACACACACACAATCCCACACACAAACACTCACCTTAATAACGCTGAGACTGAACTGATAAACACATATGCACAAACACACTGATCAATAACCATCTAAAAACTGTACATACCAAACTGGAATTGCTCTTTTGCACAATATTTGTTATTTGCGGTGCTTGCATGTGAAATTAGGCACATTTATTAGAAATTTGTACTTCATTTAGTACTGAGATGTAAATTTGCAGACGCTCCCTAAAGCAGCATAGGCAAATATCAAATCTAAAACTAAACTGCCTGCTCTGTTAACACCAGTGCGTTTTCGTTTTAAAATGGTGTTTATAATAAAAATTATCCTTATTTCCACTGCCGTTAAACCTTCCCCTGAGTTTTCAAACTAAAACAGGGTCTGCAGCATTTTCAAAAGAGTCCATTTTTAAGGGTGGCGTGTGAATTTATGCATTTAAAAACAAAAACGCAGGGCCTTAGAGAAGTTTTTTGCTGAACGGAGCAGACGCAAAGAGAGGTGCGCAGCAGGAAAGATCGAGAGACCCCACGCTCGTGCGGCAGTCAGTATCAGATACATAATATTTTCGTTACAATAATATATATTTATATATTGTGAATCCTGGCGCTAGAGAACACAACAAGACAGGGAAGTAGGATGAACATAAACCCAGGAGGGTGGTTTTATTGAATAAACAGGTGAGTAAAGTGATACGGTGATGGCTGTGCACAGCGTGATTAAGTGTCCCCTTTTCTTCCTCCAGAAAGCGGTGATGAGTGCTCCTGTGATCCTTGGTGGCCCGGGCACTTCGTTCACGGCATTTCGTCTGGAAAGTAAACAGAGGTAAGTCACGCATCAAATAGAATCGAGTCGTTGCTCAACACTTCCTGGTTTTGGTGTTCCATTTATATCCATTCGGCCGTGAACGATTGGCCCAGGCAGACAAGTTCCAGGTGGCTGTCCTTTGTTGCCAAGGCAACGCTGATCGGTTACCGCCACATTCCCCCCTCCTAAGCCACGTCCTTGTCCTGCAAACAGAGGCGAGAGGGGATGAAGGGGGTGGGGGGTGACTCCTAACAGACCTGCGTAAGCTGACCCAATCCGTGAGAGGCCGTCGACGTTGGTGTTGGCAGAGCCTGACCGGTGGCGCACGTCAAAGTGGAAATCCTGGAGTGTTAGAAACCATTTGGTCACTTGTGTCTTTTGCCTGAGCCATCCACTGGTGATCTGTAAACAACACAAACTTTCCGCCAAGTAAATAGTACCTTAGCTCCAGGACAGCCCACTTGATGGCGAGGGCCTCCATTTCCACCGTGGCTCGTAGTTCTTTTCCGCAGGGGTCAGCTTACGGCTGATGTAGACAACCGGATGCTCCTCTCCCTGATGTTACTGGGAGAGTAAGGCTCCGAGTCCCAAATTGGAGGCATCGGTCTGTACCAGGGATTGAATCCAGGGCATGAAGAACTGGCTCGGCGGTAAGCGCCTCCTTGAGGGCCTGGAACACCGTGTCTGCTTGGTCCGTCCATCGAACCTTCTCTGTATGCCCCTTCCTGTTCAGGTCTGAAAGAGGGGCAGCTAGGGAGGAGAAGCTGTGGATAAAGCATCGATAATACCCTGCCAACCCCAAGAAAGCTCGTACCTGGGACTTTGTTGTGGGCCGTGGAGCCTCTTTGACTGCCTGGACCTTCTTTTCTTGAGGCTTGACCAGTCCTCTACCTATGACAAACCCCAGGTACTTCACCTTGGATTTCGCTAGATGGCACTTGCAGGGGTTTGCGGTGAGTCCAGCCCTCCTGAGCTCAGACAGTACCCTCCGGAGCCGCACCAGATGATCCTGGTATGCCTCAGAGTGGATCACTACATCGTCGATGTAGGGAGCTGCATACTTTTGGTGGGGCCGGAGGATGATGTCCATGAGCCGCTGGAACGCTGCTGGAGCTCCATGAAGGCCGAAGGGAAGGGTCCAGTACTGCCAGTGTCCCAACGGCGTGGAGAAAGCAGTTTTTGGCTGTTTCAGACAGGGGGACCTGCCAGTATCCTTTGGTCAGATCTCAGGTGGTAATGTACTGGGCCCTTCCCAGATGCTCCAGCAGCTCATCCACTCGGGGCATGGGGTAGCCATTGAACTGGGACACTTAGTTAAGGCGCCGGTAGTCATTGCAAAAGTGGATGGTACCATCTGGCTTTGGGACCAGGACAATGGGGCTGGACCATGGGCTTCAGACACCTTACCCCCAGCTTGAGAATATTTTGAACCTCCTCCTCGACAGCTTGCCGACCGGGAGAGGAGCGCGCGCCTGTGAGATGGAGAGAAAAAAAAAACAGGAAGCAGATTTTGACTGACAGGATTTTGTGATACTGTGTTCTTACGTGAACCTTCTGTCTGTCGGTTTCTAGGCCAGTGTAGTTGCCCGCATTCTCCACCAGTGTGAATCCAGGCGCTAGAGAACACAACAAGACAGGGAAGTAGGATGAACACAAACCCCGGAGGATGGATTTATTGAATAAACAGGTGAGTAAAGTGATACGGTGATGGCGGTGCTCAGCGTGATTAAGTGTCCCCTTTTCTTCTTCCAGGTCGCAGTGATGAGTGCTCCAGTGATCCTTTGTGGCCTGGGTGCCTCGTTCACGGCGTTTCGTCTGGAAAGTAAACAGAGGTAAGTTAAGCATCAAATAGAATGGAGTCGTTGCTCAACACTTCCTAGTTTTGGTGTTCCATTTATATCCGTCCGGCCGTGAACGATTGGCCTGATGAGTTCCAGGTGGCCGTCCTTTGTTGCCAGGGCGACGCTGATCGGTTCCGCCACAATAAATTATTTCAAGCAGGATACACACAAATCACGTTCAACTCCGACACACAGGCGGTAGTAGTAGTAAACACTGTATCCGTTCGCGTGTCCGTGCTTAATGCGCATATCATGAAAAGCATTTTTGGAGCCAAAGGCAGTTGCCTACCTTTGCCTAATGGGTAAGTCCGCCCCTGTACACCACGCACTCTCACCTGTTTCAGATTTGCAATCACACACCTGCTCACAATTAGCCACACCCTCATTTACCACATGATTTAAGCCAATATCACACACCAACATCTTGTTACCGACCTTGTACTGTTTATTCCTTTTGTGATAGTTATCTGCCTGCCCTACCCTGACTCTGTCTCTGCCTAGCCTTCATTGCTCTGTTTGCTAACCTTGTACCCGCCTGTCAGACTTCCCAAAAATATAAAGCTGCAAATGGATCCGCACGTCTCCGCTCACCTTATTACAGGTATAGAAGCCAGTGTTACAGTATTTAATAATATATATTAAATAAAATAAACAGAGTTTAAAGATTTTTTATTTTACTTTAATATATTTTTTATATATGAAATCTATTAATTTAATAGATCTTATTTTATTTTTATTTTATTTCAAGATGTTCAAAATGTTTTATTTTTACTTAAAAATATATACTTAAATGCCTCAGAAACAATTATCTGTTCATGAAATCATGTGTCTTTCATCTTGAGTTGTCTTTAGCCACACTGTATACTGTAAGAAAATTATCACATTTATTTAAAAGTGCCTTTTTGTAAATCAATTAGCTATTAAAAGTGATCCAATACAGTAAAATACTTCCAACATGTCACCAGTCGTACAACATTCGCCTGCAGCTCTGCATTGCTTGCATTCTTCAGATGAGACTCTCTCACCACAGAATGTGTTTAACAACTCACAGATCTGGATCAGCTTGAAGAATACATCGATGCTCACTACAACAAACTCTGCTGCAACATGCCAAATCACAAAGGTAAACCCACTTCAATCTCCAAGAGACCCCGTTCCGATTCACCTCCAAGTTCAAATTCAACACCATCCTCACCATCTTGCTGTACCAAAGTAAGCGACATATTACGCTCAATTGAAAATAAACTTTCCGGACTCGACATAAGAATCGCATTAATAGAAGTCATTCACAAGGAATTCCAAGAACTACGTCACAGTTTAGAGTTCAGCCAAGAACAGATAGACACCCTCACTAAAGAAAATAACTTTTTAAAGGACTCAGTTCTCACACTTTCCGCTCAGCTCACTTCCGTGGTCACTGAAAACAAATCGATGAAAGAAAACATTCTGGATTTACAAGCACACAGTATGAAAGAACAACAAGATGTACTAGAACAGAAAATTAAAGATCTAGAAGACATCAACATAAATAACTCAACAGAAGAAACACAGGTATGCTAAGAAAATATAAATCACAATTAAATAAACTAATTAATATGCATACTCAATTCCTTATTCACAGACTATGACAAGAACACTTTCATCATAGTAATAAATCTGGTAAATACCTGGCTAATCAAATCAAACACAATAAAGAAAAAACAACTATACCAGTCATCAAGGACTCAGCAGGGACACCCACCAACTCACCAGAAGAAATAAATCTAATTTTTCAAAAATTCTACAGTAAACTATATTCCCCTGAAAAGAATCCATCCCAGGATGACATAAATCTGTTTTTTAGCAATATCAACTTACCTCAACTTAACAAACAGCAAATAGATATTCTAGAATCACCTTTATCAGAACAAGAACTTTCTAATGCTCTTGAACACATGCCCAACAATAAATCACCAGGTCCCGATGGCTTCCCTGCCGAGTTCTACAAAAACTTTTGGTCTATCTTATCACCACTTTTTATTCGGTTGATATGTGAATCAAAACAAAAATCTAAACTTCCAGACACCATGAACACAGCCACAATTGCTCTTCTCCTAAAACCCAATAAAGATCCAACATTACCGTCAAGCCATCGTCCAATCTCACTAATTAACGTAGACACTAAAATAATTGCTAAAGCTCTCTCCAATAGAATAGAAAAAATCATGCCAACTATAATCCATCCCGACCAAACTGGTTTCATTAAAGGTAGACAAGCATCTTACAATACTGCGACATGTCCACCCAGTTACCTTTACATGCATACATGCACTCATACACACATGCACACACACAAACGCAGTCAATTCCTGACTGTATTGGTTTTGTTTTTGCCTGTCTTCTTTTTTTTTTTTTTTTTTTTTTATTTGTTTATTAGTTTGTTCTCCCTTCATCCCAATTTATGTACACCTTGCATATTCTAAAAAAAACAAAAAACAACAACACACAGACATGATGTGTGCATGCATTAACATATGACTTCACACGTATCTGACGTCGCTGCAGAGATCTTCCGAAAGCACATGGATAAAGAGGCCTGTTTTTTGCTGCCTTTTTTTTCTCCTTTCCTTTTTTCCTGGAGTTCTTGACGTCCCTCTTTTGCTTTGTTTATGCCCTGCTTTTTGGCAGCTGTATGTTAATTGATTTTTCAGGTTTATTTCCTGTCCCTGATCTCCGCGCTTCAACAAGTGAAGTCACCGTACCATGATTTCATTGATGAAACATTTATTAACAAGCCCGTTTTTCTATCTGATACGTTCCATGACAGATTTCTTCAAAGTTTAAGAAAAAACTTTTTTTTTCGAAACGTTTTGTTGACTCTTTACAGTTCCGAATGATGTATTTAATTATGGACATTTAACTTTTTTTAAATTAAAATAAAAATTTTTAATTTTTTATTTGAGCTATTTTGTTTCTGAATAAATGCAAGTGATTGCGCTTTTGCCTCCACATCCTGCTCAGCGCACTTCAGCCTCTCCGCACAAACGTATCGCACATTTATATTATAGCACATTTTTAACATCTAAACATTGTTATAAGCTTGAACTGTTTTAATAGGTATATCTATAGTTTTATTTTAGACAAGTCATGGTGGTTTGAGAAGGATAAAGTGATCAAACATAGTTTATGATCAGCTCACTGCTGCTAATGGCCGCTTGGTCGTTATTTAAAAAAAACATATTTACACATATTTAACCAACAAAAAAATACTATAAACATTTTTCTAAATTAACTTAATAATAAAAAAGGAAATATAATAATTTTGACATTAAACACAAAACAGAACTATTTTAATTACATTTTCTTTGCATGCAGATTAATGTCATGTAATGTTAATACAGCGTCTTAGCGTTTTATTCTGGTATTGCATCACTCATAGCTTTAACGTTTAAAATAGAGTTTAGGAAGATGTAAGGAACTGCAATCATTAGCTTTGTTTAGCTCGTTGAGCACTGCTGGCAGCAGCGACGTCTGTATCCGTACCGTTCATATCAATGAGAGCGAATCTCCCTGGTCCCAAAGTTATACATCACGTATCTGTGATAAAACATGATTTTGGGGAAATGGTTTGTTAATATTGGTACACAACAGCATATGATAGCAATATAAGGTATCAACTTTCACTATGCAATGTTTAATAACTCCAAAAATATGCAGTTTTTTTATTTCCTGAAAAATTATGGTTTTGGAGATCGAGCCAACACCAAGCTTCGTGATTGTCCGCTGTAAGAATTAACAAACAGACATGAATCCTAAAAACTAATAATGTCAGAGCAAATCATGAATTTTTACTTTACACCTACCTCTGACTAGGCGTTAGATTTAGTCTTTAGTCGCAGAGATGGTGCAACGGGTATAAATTCTAAGCAGAACTTAAAACTTAAAACTTAGTCCACATTAGTCTTACGAAAGGGCGTACGTCCAGCTGGTGCAACCGGCCCCTTGTGTTTATTTAGGTCCTTCCCCACATGTATGTCCTTATATGGTTTTTCTTGTGTTTGTATGTGATTATTAGTTAATTAGTTTTCTTTGATGTTTCCCAGCTGTTACCCGTTCAGTTCATTAGCTTCAAGAGTGCCCCCCCTGAGTTAGCGCTTCAAGAGCTATTGTGTGGCCATGCATGACTCCAATACTATCGTTAAGTTTGCTGTAGTAGGGCCAGGGAAGTGGGGAGGGTGGGTGTGCCGAGAGAGTCACCACTGCTGCAGGCAGCCCTTGATCCGCCACTAACACAGCCGGCCCCAGATCCACCATGGCGTACCAGGTACTGTTACATGTTTTTGACTATTTTTTAGTCTCGTTCACTTGTCTCCTTGTGTTTATTTAGGTCCTTCCCCACGTGTATGCCCTATGGTTTTTCCTGTGTTTGTATGTGATTATTAGTTAATTAGTTTCCTTCGATGTTTTCCATCAGTGTCCCGTTCAGTTCATTAGCTTTCTGTGTATTTATACCTGTCTGTTTGAGTTTACCCCTGTCCGTGGATTGTGCATGGATTGTGCGTGCTACAATCTCTGTTACTCCAGCGTTTCAATTAAAAAGACATTGCTTATATCCTGTTCTCCTACATTACTCTGTCCGCACAGCAAGATGTGACACTCAGAGGGAGTTTTTTTTTTTTCTTCACTCAAACTGAGATGCATGAACTCATATCAATGAAGTGTCGACCAACTGATTCCAAAAAGAAGAACAAAACCTGTGCTAATTGAAAGAAAATAAGCAGATAAAAAGACTGATATTTAGTGATATATTTGTTAAAACCCTCAAAGCGATCCCAATCACCTGAATTCTAATCAGCCATCACCACCTGTTCACAATCAGCACGACCACATATAACCACACACAAGCACTCACTCATTGTCCAAGCTCGTACGCACGAAAGTGGACTCTAGCTACTCCATTCCAACACTATTACTTACCTGTTATCTCACCTGTTCTCTCCTAGTGTGCTCCTTGATCCTCCTTGTGTCTCCAGATCCTTGTATTCGTCTCCTCGTCTGGAAAGTGGTGTGTGGTTGTGGTCGTCTCATCTGTCCTCCTCCAGTTCGACATCCAGCTACAAGCAGAAAAGACTGTTTAAGTTTGATTATTGACTCCTCAGTTAACATTTGAATTCAGTCACTCACCTTTATTGCTCAGTGGATTACGAACTCTCCTGTAAATAAAACATTCTGTAGTGTCTGTCTAAGATCACAGATGACTGTCTTGACTATAGGTCTTTAAAAGCCCCTTTTAGCCTTTGGCATTTGCATATAAATTACAAACCTGGACCCTCATTCTACATTTATATTGAGGCTTAATTCCCCATAGTTTGCCCCACTATCACAAGGAGGCTAAACAGATTGGGTCTCCATTCTCTTCAAAGCATTCTAAAGAGACGCAGGAGACCTCCTGGCAGGCCACCAATGCCCTAACCAGACCGGTGGTCTGGCCCCACGCTTCCAATACACATCACGCACACACTTAAAGACAATTTCTGTATTTTATGCTATGAACATGCAACTATAAATGAATCCTTTATATGCATGCGTTGTGTGTATGCTTCCTTGTATGGATTATACTAGTTTCAACTTTTCATTTGCATTAGTTAAACTCTTATTGCCTATATTCGAGTTTTTAAGTTTATCTCTGCTTTACTGTCTCCTAAAGGTTCCCTTCTTGGTATCAAAATTATCTTCTCTTTATTACTGAAACAATGATGTATACTATGTAATCACGAAATGCATCACACAATTTTTACAAGGTTTTGAAATAAACTGCAACAACTCTCCAGACCAGCAGTAAAAATACAAATGGGCCATAAATGGAGACAAAGAAAGTTATCCCGCCAAAAAATTCACGCTCGTGATTGGCCATTCCACTCAAATGGTAGTTGTGTCAGGGAACCATCAAACGTTCCTCACCCAGGCTATTCTTCGCTCAAAAAACAGCCTTCAAGGAACTTGTTAACTCGCTGTGGACTATTTTCCTTCCTTTCGAGGAACCAGAGGAAAACCTTCAGCTAGATCCTAAAGGTTGATCATCTAGAAATCTGGACTCTTTCTACTTTTCTGGATGCCGGAATGCCAGCATTTCTCTCTGGTCTCCTGACCAAGGCCCTTGGAGCAAATGCTGTCGCATCAGCTTGGCCTAGATGCAGCACAAGCTGCAGAGACTGAGATGAGAAGTTAGCCAGACCTTTGCGGTCTTGTATTTTTCCATTTACCCAAGATCCTCAGATCATGACAGATCTCTCTTCCAGCTCCTCTTTTATCTACTAATCACCAGCGTCAGGACACCTTTTGGGAATGCA
>JAUMHQ010000063.1:20728620-20739443 GCA_032361165.1 Enteromius paludinosus
AATTCGGCTATACATCCGCGCTAAAGGTGAAAGTCACCGTATAGACTCCAACCCAACTTTGTCAATAGATTAACGGCCATATATTTTTTTATCGCGCGATAAGAGTCTCGCGTTAACGCCGATAACGGCCCACCACTAATATATATATACATATATAAATTATATATACATGTATATATATATAGTCTAAAATTATATATATATATATATATATATATATATACACACATTTAAATAGGGATCAATTAACTGTTAGCGTCAATACCTCAAAAATCGTTTTGAAGTCCAAATAATGAACACAATAAAATTGTATAAATTAATTTGTAAATAAAATTCTGGATTTTTAATACATCTTCAGTCTGCACTGTAGTAAAAGAAAACTACCAGGATTTTAATAATTTCAAAAAAATATTACATTAAAAAAGCTGAATTACATTAAAACACTGAAAATAACAAAATAATAAACAAATCTAAAACGGAAATAGACTAAATAGAAATAATAAAAATAGCTACAAAAATAATAAGCTAGAAAATATAAATATTAATAAATATTATATTAATATACAAGTACCAATAAATGTATTTATTTATTTTTTTAAATTTACTATGTGAATAGCTAAATATTTTAAATATCAAAACCTTGATAACTGAATAAAAAATCTGAACATTATTTATGTCTGAATTCATATGACAATGTGTCTGCAGAAAGACCAGCAGTCAGACATCAGTGAATGAGAGCAGGTGTCTCTGGTGTCTTACGTTAGTTTTCCGGCGACAGCGGGAGAGATTGAGGTACAAAGACACACGCAGCTCCTTAAAGGCCTTGAGTTCATCACCGAATCCCTCTCTGGGAAACTTCCTCAACGCGTACTGATAGCGCTGAGCCGCTTCCTTCATCTTCCCCCTCTGAGAGAGAAACGCAGTCATCAATCACTCAGATCATCCTGACACAAACGTCAGTCTGTTAAATGTCACACACACATCAGCTGCTCATTTCTGCTCTGATAACAATCACTCAAGATGTCATTATTTCCAGTCCCGTTTCTCCTGGATTAAAGCGCAGCGCTTTGATAAGATGTGTGGAGATAATCCTTCTCATTGTAATAAGCGTTTCAGACATTAATATCACACGTCAAAACTCATCTCTGGAATACTTATCATTAGTCAGTCTTAACATTCTGCTCTCAAATTTCTCAGAAATTATGCTATATATATATAAATAAATAAAATTAACATTTCTCTTGCTCCATCCACCGTCTTGGCTGGGTGTTGTGTGAGTAAATTATATTTTTAATTATATAACTATTATACATTATCCAGTATTAAATAGAAGGTATGATTATATTTAAAGTAATACATTCAATTATATTATACTTTTTAAAAGTTATACACACACATATGTATGTATGTATATATATATATATATATGAGACATGTTGATTATAGTTATGAAACATACATGTATGCGCAAGCAGAACTCATACAACTCTCTACCATTTGAAATGCCTTGTTCTCAATAAATGATGCATAATTATATATGTATAATCAATGAAAACAATGTAACGCAATATATATACATTTAAAGTTTAAATAATATAACACTATTTTATTAACTTATATAAATCCACCCTCTTGCATTTATTTTTCCACTGTTAAATCTCTTTTTTTGCTTTAATAGGTATTCAGTCATTCTCTGTCTATCTGTCAATCTATCTCTGGAAGAATCTCAATCTCGGGCTTTCAAAAATGTTTGTGTAATTAGGCTAAACCTGAACTTGTCCTGACCTTATACAGCAGGTTGCCTTCCTCCATGAGCTTCTGCAGGAGGATGATGAGGATGTCAGGTTTGGAGGTGGCCATCGCCCAGGCTGCGTTACCTTGAGAGAGAGAGAGGGGTAGAGCGTTACATCAGTCTGGTCCTGAAAACACAGCTGAGCAGAAGTATGGAATTGGCGTGAAAGAGTTACCTAAAGAGTGTACCTGTTCGATCATAAGGTGACGTTCTGTAGCCTGACGAGGGTTTTAGTGAAAGCAGTTAAAAGAGAGAAGAATGAAAAACAGAGCAGAAAGAGACATGCAAGAGAAAATCCAGCATCACTCATCCACAGCAGGCTGTGCTTCACTTCTACACAAACACACAGAGCTTGTTTGTTTCCACTGAAGAAAAACTGCTGGACCCCAAAAAGCGTGGTCTGAGTCAAACTAAGATCTTTTCCAAATAAAATCTCATTTAAACTTTAAATCAATTTAAATCAATTCAATTTAAAATAGCGCTGCACGATTTGGGAAAAATGTCACATTGTGATTATTAAGGTCAAAATTGCGATCTGCGATACGATATACAAGTGGTTTGACTCTACTTGCTTGTCATCAATTAATGTTAATTTACTGTAAAAGTACAGATAAATAAAACAAATACCCATTTTTATATTTGTACATGTTGTCCTAAAACATTTTATCAGGATGTAACTTATACTTGGTATATTTCTATTGGCATCTCTTGTCCAGTGTGTCAGTCATTTTCTCAAATCCCTCTTTGCTAAAAGTGCGATCACACCTGAGGCAACTTGGGCGAATATATCTCGCTATTCGCGTGTAGTTGGACGCTTTAACATGTCGAGTATACACCGGTTTCACACTGTACGCGTAAGCAGCATGTATTTCGGCACCCATGTTAACGGATGAGAGCACACGGGCGGCGCAGAAGCGCGTAGCAGGTGCAGAGAAATGACATATATCAAAGCACATGGCACACAGTGTTCGGAGAAGAACGCTGGAAAATATGACAGAAAGATGCTTGTCTATAGCCTCCTGCAGTACAAGCTGCCAGTACGAAAGCTCAATTGTAAAACCGGTTAATCTGTGTATAGTAAGTCGCGCTGCAGGATGTCTAATTGCGTCTTTGCTTTGACTTAACATGTAAATCACTCGCGTTTAATGCTTCATTCGCGTCTGGTCTGGTGCGTCTTGTTACGTCCACGAATGCGTTGTTTATTTAATATAATCGCAACATTTGATGTAATGTAATTGCATAGGCTGACATCGTGATTGCGATATGATTAATCGTGCAGCACTAATTTAAAATGATTTGTTTATTAACCGGTACGTCATAAGAGCAGGGTTTTTTTTTGCATTAAGATA
Source organism: Enteromius paludinosus (assembly GCA_032361165.1). NCBI lineage: Eukaryota > Metazoa > Chordata > Actinopteri > Cypriniformes > Cyprinidae > Enteromius > Enteromius paludinosus. Next base: position 20,731,762 of record JAUMHQ010000063.1, read on the forward strand.
ACATTATAGTTTTGTAAAAAAATATTTATATTTAGTATTCATTTTTTTTGTTTGTTATATTTATTTTTCATTTTAACAAATTCAAACTGAAAATGAGAAATGTTGCAACTGGCTGAACTGAAATGTTGTCAAAAACTTTTCATTGCACCAGCTGTTGCACACACATTTGGACTTTTTCGCTATGCTAGAAACTACTTCAGCCACTTTCATTTAAATTTTAATGCTTATGATTCGTTGATTATGCATTTTAATTGCTATATGTGAAGTGCAGTTTCTGTGTCATCAGCTAGGCTGACATGAAATGCATAAATGATCATTTTTCCTATATATTACACCTTTTCATGTTTCATCAAAGTTTTGTTACAGTATAAAATGACTTTGGATGTTATAGGCTCTGAAAGTAAGATTCATATACAAAGACCTTGATGGAGTTAAATCAGCTTAAGTCAGTGGAAACAGCTGGTTCTGAGAAAGGCTCACACACACACACACACACACACACACACACTCAGCAGGGTATGTGATGTAAAGCTTCAGGAAGAAAGAAGTGATTGAGTAAAGAATATCACATGCTATCGATGTTTCAGTAAATACATTTTTTACTGTATCTTAGTTCTTGCATCAAATCATTCTGAAGCTACAATAACTATTCAGTCCACATAATCTCTGATTGAAAAAACCAATCCCTTTCATTTCACTGCAAATGCATAAATATTGCATGATTTTCCTCCATCATGCAATGCTCCAAATCTCACCTAGCTTGGCTCCTTTCTTCAGTAAGGTCAGCACCACTGAGGTGTTTCTGCAGCCGATGGCTCGGTCCAGCGGCCTCATGCCGCTGTAGTCCACATGCTCGATCACAGCCCCCTTCTCAACCAGATAATGAACCTGCAAACACACAACAACACCCCCCTTAAATCAGCCGTGATGATGCTGAAATTAGAATGACAGGAAGTAGTCGTTTTGTGACAAAATAGTAACTAAATTTCATGTTCAGCTACGTAAAATAATATACATCAAAATAAGTTTGCCAAACAGCAGCACAAAACCCCATCATATAACTTACCCTAAATTCATATACAGTAATTCTGCATCTCGACTCAATCCAAATGCATCATGCTACTAAATATAACACGCCAAAAATTAGCCAAAAAACCCGAAATGCTCATGATCTAGCCCTGGATCAGTAAGATCACTCACGATATCTGCGTCTCCATAGAAAGCAGCCAGGTCCAGCGGAGTGCGTCCATTCTTGTCCGAGTGGTCGATAACCGCACCCTTCTCCACCAAAAACTGAACAATGTTCTTGTGTCCTTTTAAACACGCCCAGCTAAGCGGCGTTAACCCTTCCTTATCCACCGACGCTAAAGAGGCACCTGGGGAAAGCAGAGGATGTTTGCTGGAAACCTGCCACTTTTTTCCCTCTTGCATTACAAATATCAACGATTGCAAAACATAAAAACAAAGTGCACACGTGACTCACCTTTAGACAGCAGGAAGTCGGCCGTGCTGAGATGCCCCTCACATGCAGCCACCATCAGCAGAGTCCGGCCCTGTTTGTCACTTACATTCACATCCGCCCCATGCTGCAGCAGCAGATCTGCGATCTGAAAGAGACACGCTTCTGAATTAATCATCTTTTCACAAGTGTTTGAGTCGTTGAGGTGTTTTGCAGCATCGCACCTGCCAGTGTCCCTGCCGGACCGCGCAGAACAGAGCACACGCTCCTCTCCTGTTCACCTGCTGAACCTGCGCCCCCCGCTCCAGCAGGAAGCTGCACACCTCCATCTTCCCCCGTCCTGCAGCCGCAGTCAGAGCTGAGACAATCAAGAGAAATGCAAACACGCTTTCTGAGTTTCCATTGCATGCTATTATAGCTGAATATGAAATAGTGGCACATATAATGCATGCTTTATGGAGTTTTAGGGGAAGCTTTGCAGGTTTGACAGATTAATGTATTAATATTCAATGTCTATCACAGTTGTGTATTACTTAGCATTTTACAATTTCTACAATTAGAATGTAGCACTGGAATTATTAGTTATATAATCCAAAATATTCATACAGTACTACTAAATAATAATTAGTATACAAATAGTCTTGCAGGGATGGTAAATTTGACAATTGAAGATTTGACACAAAATGTGATCATTAATGAGAGAGCAATCTCTCTGTCCTCATAACGGACAGACTGTGTTCTGGCCAGAGCGTTCATGTCGGGGGTCGTCTAGAGTCACGTGACAAACAGCTCTCTGCAGTCTGAGCAAGATTAAAGGATCAGTACTCTACAGCATCCATTTAGAGAAGATGCCTGAGCCATTAGAGAGTCTTCAAGAATTAGATGTCTTCAAGAAGCACAGCATCCATCTGGACCAAGAGCACTGCTTGATGTCATTTTTACACAAGAGACAGAAACATGGACTGAAGCATACATACGGTTATGTGTCCTAAACTGGCTGTGGTGTTTTGCTCATTTTTAACTCCAGCCTTTTCATTTGAGCTTATATGAGCTTGTTTTTTTGCTGCTCAAGAAAATAAACAGGACAGAAAGGATCCTGATTTTTTTTTATAGCCATCTCAGTCTGTGCATGCCCACAAACACCCCTGATCATTCACAGCTGCATCTGACTTAAAAAAACAACAACAAATAATACTTTATAATCCTTTTTATAACCATTGTGCTATGCTGAAAATCCTTTTCCAAATTTGCTGTTCCTGGCATTTTCAAAAATTGCTTCTAAATCTCTCATTATACTATAATTCACGGATATTTTTGTCAGCTTGTTTTCTTTGCATTGGCACAGGTTTTGTATTTCCTTCTGGAACCGATTCATCCATCCATCCATCTAACCATCTAACCATCCATCCATCCATCCATCCATCCATCCATCCATCCATCCAACCATCTATCTAACCATCTATCTAACCATCTATCTAACCATCTATCTATCTATCTAACCAACTATGCATCCATCCATCTCTCTAACCACCTGCTCATCTGGCTGTCTGTTTATCTGTTCATCCATGCATCCATCTCGTCCGTCCGTCCATCCATGCATCCATCTCGTCCGTCCGTCCATCCATCTCTCTACGTCCGTCCGTCCGTCCGTCCATCCATCTCTCTAACCACCTGCTCATCTGGCTGTCTGTTTATCTGTTCATCCATGCATCCATCTTGTCTGTCCGTCCATCCATGCATCCATCTCGTCCGTCCGTCCATCCATCTCTCTACGTCCGTCCGTCCATCCGTCCATCAATCTATCAAACCACCTGCTCATCTGGCTGTCTGTTTATCTGTTCATCCATGCATCCATCTTGTCTGTCCGTCCATCCATCCAGCCGTCCGTCTGTCCATCCATCCATCCATCCATCCGTCCATCAATCTATCTATCTAACCACCTGCTCATCTGGCTGTCTGTTTATCTGTTATCCATCCATCCATCCATCCATCTAACCACCTGCTCATCTGGCTGTCTGTTTATCTGTTCATCCATGCATCCATCTTGTCTGTCCTTCCGTCCATCCATCCATCCATCCTTCCGTCCGTCCATCCATCCATCCTTCCGTCCGTCCGTCCGTCCGTCACTCCGTCCGTCCGTCCATCCATCCATCCATCCATCCATTTATCCATCCATCATCTATCTATCTAACCACCTGCTCATCTGGCTGTCTGTTTATCTGTTCATCCATGCATCCATCCATCTTTCTGACTTTTTTTTGGAACCATCTGCTCATCTATCAGTTTTTCTGTCTGTCCATCTGTGCATCTTAGCAACAATCTGAAAGTCCTAGCAGGCAATCATAGAAAGAGCATCACAACTTTATCTGATTGCAGCACATAGTAATTAATTAAAGATCAAAAGAGAATTACAGACAATATTTCAAATTAGTCGAATGAAGGACGCTCTGCAATCAATGGAATAAAATGCAGCCACACAGTTCAGTACATCATGTTTTCAGTAAGCAGCATTCAACAGGACTGCTGTTTCAACAATCATGGGCTTGATGATCAATGACACAAAAACAAAATCCCAGCACACTGATGAAGCTCACTCAGAGAAACACATCTGAACAGAGTTACTGCCCAAGCCTTTTATAATGGATCTGCTGAATCCAGAGAGCTGGAGGTCTGATAATGGAAATGACCTTCATCCGAACTCTGTTTATTAGCGGGACCCGCGCAGGTTCATGACCAGAGAGGTTTGATCCTGGTCTGAAGATTAAAGAACACAAGAGCACTCAGAAGAAACAAACATCTCTGCTCTTCTGGTGCTGAAGGACCACTCTCTGAGACTAGCCAGTATTTTTCATTATGGTGAAGGATTTCAAAGAAATATATCCGTATTGTTTTGTACACAAGGGTTCAAATTCAGAAAAAAAAATATTTTTAAATATTGATTATTATACAATGATTTTAAAAACATTAACACTGTCAAAAACAATCTGATTTTTTTCCAGGCCTGGAAATGCATAGTCATAAGAATGAATAAATGTATTAATTACTATAAAAAAAATAATAATTATACAAAATTATTATTAAATATATAATACAAAAAATATAAATAAATGTAATATATTCACTGCAAATTTTTTTTCTTTAATGCTTAAATGAAAATCGCTTCTATAATAATTTCTCAAAAGCCGAAGTAGAACCCATGTTTAGTGAGACAGTATCTTGTTTCAGGATTTCAGAGGTGAACAGCTGCCTGGGGAAAAGCCTGTTTTGCTTTAGCACTCTTATCTGTTGAATATCTGTTTGTGTTCAACTTCCTATAGACTTCCTCAATTGCACACACACAGATATACATGTGTTTCTGTGTGGCCTCGTGATGAGGAACCAAAACATGCTTGACATCTCTTCACGATAAATCATACTGTAGCTTTCTACACAGATCTTACTGAAACTAAACCACAAAGAACTTCAGACAGATGAATGCATTTAAGACCACCCACATACAGTATGTTTACCATGAATGCAATGTAAGTTGCACCATAAATGTACCACATCCACCAATTAAATAATAAAACATTCATCATAAAAGGCCATTAAACTGACGATCCACTTATTAGCTCAAGGTCTTGTATTTATCTTTTGCGGTCTTTAGATGTTTTTAAAGAGTCTCTTCATCTTACAGTACATACAATACAGCAGTTTCTCTTCCTTTACAGTGGCACATAATGCCAGTGAAGGTCACACCGGATGCGGAGCAGTCTTAATTAAATGAGATGAATGCCACATGTCTTAAAACTCTCAAACCACAGCAGAAAAAACCCTAACTGCCGGTCTCTCTGGTAGTGGGCGGAGCTAATGCACTAACGACAATCTTATTGGCTGGCGCTCACCTATTATCATCCCTGTTTTGATTTCAGCAAATCAATTCGAGCGAACACAGACAACGTGATTAATATAGTGATTTTGATAGGTGTCTTTCACAGAAACATTAAAATATGGTAGATTAGTGTACAACGGCCAAGGCATCGCTGTAACCTAAACCACTAATGTTTTATCACTAGAGAGGTTTTTCGCCAGTGATAGATGTACATAGCACTCTTTACTCTCGAATTAAGTACATTAATAATACCCTAAATCATGTATAATACCTTAAATTAAACCTGTCTTTCAAAAACCTAGCCTGGCTGTCTGACATACACTCATGAGCATCAATCACTTGTTATTGACATTTGACTGAGTGAATGATCATTTATTATAAGACTCACACATGGTGCTCAAATTATAATCTGTAATATGTTGTAATGTCTCTTCGGCTGCATTTATTTTGCACAGAAAAAACATAACTGATTCAAGAAAGGGGTCTCAAAAACATTGTTTTACTACATTGATTATTTGAAGATAAACTGTGCTTTGTTGGTGTGTAATGTTAAAAATGTTCAAAGTTAAGTACATATTTTTAAATGGTTGTCTTGTAATAGATTTTTTTTCTTTGAAAAGCAGTAAAAAGCACACTTTGGCTGATTAATTTATACAATGATGGAAAAAAAAAGAGAGCAAAAAAATGTGTTTGGTATTCAGCCTTCGGTCCAGTGTTTCATTTTGCTCTGCTTGAGCTTCAGCCAAGAATGTTCATTTCTATCAATCACTTTTATTTCTAAAGCGCTTTAAACAATACAGACTGTAGCAAAGCACTGAACACGATCAATATTCCAGTGCAACTTTTAATCTTCAATGAATACTAAATATGTGACAGGGAAAAAGGCAATAAAAACACCAAACTGTAAGGCAATTATCAAAGGCTGATAAAACGCGGGTTTGATTTTCACTTAAAAAAAACAACATTTGTAGATGATGTTACATTTAATTGACCCAGATTTGAGCCACAATTCCCTGTAAGCTTCCCACCGACTGCAATTCTGACTCCTAAAGGAACGGACATAATGACCCGGCGAGAGATAAAAACACGAAGAAGAACTGAACGTACCTGTTTCGCCCCACAGTGTGTCATGGGCATCAATCTGCACCTCCAGTTCATTATTCAACGTCAACAAGCCTTCCAGCACCTGCCAAAACACCAGCTCACATCAATCAAACACTGTAGTAGAACACAAGAGCAAACGAAGAAGTCATTAAACGCCAGCTCTCCTGGGAATTTTAACAAGGAATCATGTCACATGATTAAAAAGACTGAAGTCTGACGGTGCACTCACTGTTATTATATTTAACTGAAAATAAACCATAAGAAAACTATTTTTGTTCCTATAGACAAATTTTTGTTATTTGAAACAAAATCATTAAGTGAAATAAAATGGTACATTTATTACAGTATTCATCTTTGTGAATAAAAATACAATCATTCATTGTTTGTTGATGTTAGTTCACAGTGTAATGTTTACAAACACAATTTGTGATTTTAATAATGCATTAGTAAATCCTGAAATCAGCATTAGCTAAGATTAATAAATACATTGTTCATTTTTCATAATAAAAGTAATATTTTAGGTATATAAAAAGGTATTTTCATTCTCAGTTGTTAACAAATGAACCTTATTGTAAAGTGTTACCAATAAAATACATCAACATAAACGCATTTCAGCTATTTGACTGGCCAACATTTCTCATTTTCATACTAAAAATAATTAAATAAATAAATTAAAACTGGTAAAAAAAACTAACAAACACAAAATTTTAATTAAACAAATGGTAACAATTGATCAAAAAGTACTAAGCATGAACAATAGTTACACAGCATTTATTATTAGTTCATTTCTGTATTATTTAGTAATGCATTTTAAAAATCACAAGTTTTGTTTGTTATCATTAATTAATGGACTGTGAGCTAACAATGTACAACTGTATTCTTATTACCTAACATGAAAAAATATTAATAAAGAGTGTAATACATGTACTGTTCTTTGTTTGATCATGTTAATGAATACATTAACTAATCAATAAATTAACTAATTAATAAAAAATTTAATTCAATGACACTTTCAATTAAATTAAATTCAATTAAAAAGGGGGGAAAAAATGAGCACCCGCCCCTTTCCTCCTAGGTGTCTCAAGTGCCCTTTTTTTGGGCACTTTTTTTTCATGTGTATGTGTGTATAAAGCCCTGTCTTTGGCCCACAACAATAAAATGTAACTATTAGTCTCAATTTTGCTAAATAAAAGGATCTGGCTCGCATCAGTCACATGACTGCCATTAACCAATGCTTGCTTGAGGGCA
>JAUMHQ010000063.1:20872167-20882250 GCA_032361165.1 Enteromius paludinosus
TTGGCAACATTGATCTGTATTGACAACTGACCGCAAAGAATGATGGGAACGCCTGGGCTGATGGGAATTGTAGTTCCAGCTACCTCCCGTTCGCTCCATTCACCTGAGCAAACTTTTCTCAGAAGACCTATCAATTTATCGAGTCACGCAACCACGGTATTATCGAAAGAATTTGATATTGCGGTACGACGGTATTTACAATACCGTTACATCCCTATTCAAAGCGCCAATTAATTATTCTGTGTATCCTTTTCTTTCTATACGTTATCTTAAGGGTTTGCATTTTATTTCTGGTAAAGCACTATAATACAGACTTGCACTAGGGGTGGGCGATATGAGATAAAATTTATAAATCACTGTATTTTCCACAGTCAAGATGATATCGACATTATATCGTGATATGAGCAAAAAAATTGAATCACTTTTTAGAAGACCTTAGTCAAATTGTAGGCAAAATATGTATTTTAACCTTATAAAACAAAAGAAAAAAAACATATACATTTCAAGATCTAAGCCAAAAAATGAAATCGTTTTGACCTTAGATGCTAAAAAAAAACATCTGCAAAAAAAAAACAAAAAAAAAACAGCAGAAACAAAATTTCATATTGCGCGCCACCACAAATAAATGAATGTATGTCAAACACTCTAATACTATGCATATTCTTACTTTTTTTGAGGCTTAATACTAGGGTTGGGTCGATAGACAATGCCATCGTCGATGGCTGATAGACATCACAACGCTGAGCCGGCATTGCGATCCTCCGCCCCGCCGCAGAGGCAGCATCCAGCTCGCGAAAAACACACTTAATCTATGGCGGCAAATCTATGCCATTAATAAGCGAGCGCAACACTGATGCTGGCGAGGGCCACGAGCTCATTTCAAACCCTCCGCGTGCAATTCAATCACTCGTGCGCGATCACTCCTGCGCTCAATCCTCTCTCACCTGCTCGCGAGAACACTGTTTTGTCAGTCGTGGGGCGGGGCTTGGTGTTTTACTTACAACTAAAGTGCTACAGTGCTTTGCTACAATCTGTATTGTTAAAAGTGCTATATAATTAAAAGTGACTTGACTTCAAGCAATGTTATAAAGATCATTCAATGTAAATTGTGATGATCATAACTAATAATCACAATTTCAACACAATAATGATTTTTTTTTATAATCGTGCAGCCCTACTCGGCACAACAGAGTTGTTCTGTGGTTTATTATTTTGGATCGTTTGGGACACGGTGACACACGGCCTTCTCACAATACACTGCTTAACAGATCAATTGCTTTTGCAGCTCAGAAATATTCCCACAATCATGCGGCATGCATCAGAAGCTTTGCACAACATCCATGATCTTTTATAGTCAGGTCTTCAAAATGGTTCTCTCATTAAATGGAACTGCTGGTAAATTTTACAATTAATTACAAAAAATAATAATTTAAACATATAATAAAAAAATTTAAATTGTATTTTCTTGTAAAACACTCTCTACGGAGTGGATGACTGGCATGTCTGCAGGTGCTGCTTCAAATTTAACAATGAAAAACCAAGATTTCTTACTGAAATATTCAATTTTAATTCATTTTTACTCTAATAAAATATCTCTAATATCTCGAAAACATTTAAAAAGTCATTTATAAAAGTCATTTGACAAAAGATCTCATGAACTCTTAAAAAGTTACACAGCTGAAAAAGTACTACAAATTCAGGACTTGTGGTAAGAAAATGACAGACATCATTTTCTAAAATGGAGAAATTAATAAATGAAATTGCTGTAGTGGAAAGAGACTGTGAGAATAATGGACATGTTAATAGGGCCCGTTGACAAAAATAGCCAGAACAAGATAACAGGTGAATGCAGACGGAGGGAAGAATTCTTCACCTTGAAGCAGGAAATGAGCAAGAAAAAGACAATAGCAGCCAGAGCGGGCGGTATCTCAGCTCTTCAGATGGTCATGAAGCATTCACAATGACATGAAAGAAAAAGAGCAACAATGACGTTTTTTAATACGAGTTTACTTCAGTCCATCAAACAGATCTGGGAAAGAGGGAAGAGATGTCTGGGTAACTGGAAAATGGAAATATTCCACAAATCTCCATCTCCATGCTATTAATATTTGCTGTCAACAAGAGAGTTAAACAAGCAATGATATATTTCTTCATTAAAAAAAGCTCCACTTTTAAAAATGCAATTAATGATGCAACAGGATGAACACTTAAAACAAATAAATAAATATTTATTATTATTATTAATAATAATAATAATAATAATAATAATAATTCATTTTAAAAATCTATTAATTTTAAAATTAAAATTAAATTAAATTAAATTAAATTAAATTAAAAATTAAATTAAATTAAATTAAATTTAATTTAATTAAAAAATATATTTAAATTAAATTAAAAGTGTCATCTTTTTGTACTTGATTAAACTGCATCTGTAAGCACTTGAACTCAACTCAACCTTCTTTGGAAAGTCATAAAGTTTCCCTTCCCTACTGACAGGAATGATCACAGGTCTTAACAGAGCACTCAGAAACAGGCGGTTTTCAACACCCCAAGTTAAGTGACTCACTCTCGCCTCTCAAGGGCAGAAAATGAAGTCATGCTGATGCTGCTGAGTATAGATTTGACTCAGGCAAAGTAACTCTGCCTCCCCTGCACTAACATCCCTCTACTTATCTCCATAAGAGAAGACAGACTCCATGAGTCAACTACAAACATGTTAATTAGGCTCACTGTTGTTTCAGAGGACAGGAGGACATATTTTAGGTTTAAGGCACCTAAGGGGCCACTATTTGTGGTTATCTTTCGAAGACAATAAAGAGAATTGACAGCAACATTTTTGGACCACATCTCTTATAAAAAGAGACATGAAATTTATATAAGTTGCAGCCATTAATTTATCTGAACTCAATTTAAACTAGACTCCCAGATATTCTGATTCAACAAATTAAATCTGTTTCATACTATGGCAATAATTATGCATTAAACTTATATACACTACTGCTAATACTGAGCTGTAATACCATTTGATTTATAGGAACTTGGTCATATTAATGACCTCAAAAGTGTGAGAAGAACCAGATACTCTTACTTAAAGTTGAGACTTGTTTTCATTGCCAGTTCACAGTTGCACCTGAGGCTGTGGAAACTAAATCAACCTGACAAGACAGCATTCATTCACTCCAACATACACACACACTAAAAAAACAGAGCGCTTCTTCCTTCCTTCGCTCAAAGAATGCTGGAACTTAATCCATACGGCCTCCACCTACATTAACGCTTATCAGCAGAACAATCAAGAATACATAGCTATAGAAAGAAAATCGATCGTCATGACTTGAGGCCTTCAAATGGATCAGCTACAGATGCAGGTTATGGTTATCTGACTGAAGTCAAATATTAACTAACCCAGTAGAAAGTCTCCCGGCAATCTCTAACCGAAGCACAACAGATACGGTCCCTTATTTCAGAGCACAAAACGGTAAAAGTGCACATTGAAAAGACTTTATACTGGCTGATGTGAATGTGAATATATCATAAATATATTCAATAAATCAGCTCCACCTAAAATCTGTTTCCGCTGATGGGAAGTTAAGCAAGAGTGCCATAAATGTAAGAGTTCCCACACATTCCTCTTCGAAATAACACGAGTCTGAAGTGTAAGTGAGTGAATGTGAGTGGTTGATAAATACATCACAGGTGATCAGCTACGATAGCACACAGATAAGACTATGGGAACTTTCTAGCAGGTCAAGAGCAGAGGAGAAACCGCGCAAGCGAGTAGGTATTGAGATTTAAAAGAAGAGTAATGAATATCTGCGAATGTGAAATGAAGAATTGATGCGCTATAAATGTTTTACATCTTGCTGCGTGTCAAACATGACGTGAGGTTTCCTCGAAAAGCCCTTTAATGCAAAAATCATGGACATCTAAGCGCTTGTGTTGAGTAAATCGTAATAGATCTAAGCAGCTGTATTTTAGCATATGTTGAAAAACAGATGAGCTCTGTTGTGAATGAAGAATAAACATGGCCGTACAATCAAAAACAAGAAAAACTGGCCTATTCATGACTTTACAGAGTTTTATATAACTTTCGCTTTTGGTATAAATTGTCAAAAAAAAAAATTCTCGAGTAAAATAAAGTAAAAAATATTAAATATTTAATATAATTAAAATAAGCATGTCAAAAAAACATATTTCTGACAGCAGATTGCAGAACAAAAATAATGAACTTTAGTCTTCTGATTATGTAATTGAATTCTTTCCTGGACTGAATGCAAACACGGGAGAAGAATGAGCAGATATTTTATTTTTGCAGTACTGGATGACCATGATGGTGATACGTTTTATTTCAAACGGAAAAAAAAATCTCTGTCATCATGTTTCTGAGCCACAAGATGTTGGTGGGGTAAAGGGGGGTTTGGTTGAGAGATCCCCAAATTGGTCAGATTACTATTCAGACCATCACCAATCAATGTGCCAAACGCCATCACTTTCCTACAAACGGTTCCACAGAAAGCCATAGACATCGGTGGCAGAGGAAACAGAATAACACAATGCCTACAAAAACAATAGAGGTCAGACACCACGTCTGGCCCTTAATAATAATGGAACAGTAAACTACAGTGGCGAAAATAGAGAGGATGTCAACACAGTGGCAACAAGGGAAAAAGTCTGTCTCCGAGCCGTCATGGCAGTGCTCTACATTTCACAGCCTGGTACAGTTTATTCTGCACATTCCCACACAGCGAGATCACCGCACGTCCAAAAACGACAGCTCAACCAAAACACACACAGCGCTGCGGTTCAATATAAAGATTCTGAGACCTTGTTTGAAACCTAACTGGTTCAAGGGAGTCTGTAATTCCAAGAGTAATAGACCTTTGAATACACTTTTGGAAAGTCTGGTCCACAATGTAGGTGTAAGTCAGGAACTGCCCAGTTAAACAGGATGAAACTGTCTGACGTGAAATGACCGATAAGAGATCATTTTTTTCCATATGTGGTGGGTTTAACTGAAATTAACACTATAATAACTAGTGGTATAATAATATATCAGCATGGATAGATGCATCAATCAAATTGCTAAAATCAATATATCACTTTACAGAAAGAGACGACATGTTTCAAAAAGATGTGAACTATTACTGAACTGCCATCAAATAAATTTTTTTTTATTATTATAATTTTAAATATTTTTATATTTATTGTTTTGTATATAGATGTATTTTTTCAACAACTGGACTTCTTAATTTTGTTGTTCATGCCCTAGATTTGCACATTTTAGAGAGCATAGCTAAAAGACTTTGATATTGACTGTTGCCATTGCTTTCATTTCATTACACAAGATGACCAATGATTGCATGTGTGACTTGATTTTTTTTTTTTTACATTTTCTATTTATTAATTTACAAACTAAAAAGTTTTTTTTTCCCTTGTTTTTTATTCTTTGTGAGTATAAAACAGGATTAGCATTTTTTTGCATTTGTGGTTTAATAAAAATGTAACTGAAAGTGTAAAACAGGCAGACAACATTGTAATCCTAATATATCAATCACAGCCCTTTAATCTTATCAAATTCAGGTTTATTCACAGCATGTTTTAAGGTCTCGACAAATAACAGACCAGCATGACTTTAAATGAAAGTAAAAAAAGAGTCATAGAAAAATGATGTTGCTGATCAAACTTCTAGTCAGACGTACATAACAAAAAAAAAAAGAAAGCAGAATTATACAGTTCTGCTTGTGGATGTCAAGTTTACTTCCTTTAACTTTACCAAAAACTCACAATCAGATCTCGTCATTAGCATCGTTTAGGTCCACAATCAAGATAAACATAAACCGGGCTCGGAAATACACAGCATTAAAGCATTACGACCTCCCACAAAGCACTAGAATTAGTTTATTATTTCCAGACTGACAGCATCGGAGCGCCCCGCTGAAACAGACACACAACACAGCTTTTGTTTTGGACGTAACACAACCCTCTCCCTGGCCACTAGCACAATGTTATTAAATGAGCATTTCCCTGCAGGCCACCAGAGTCACCCCAGCACCATAAAAATGTCCCATCATGATCTACGACCCTGACAACCAGTCGCTGATGCGGACGGAGCCACTGAGGGCAATTAAGAAATCTCTCTCTCTCTCCAGTTGACAGAGAAAACTTCATTTTCCGACATTTGTTTCAAGTTTCAAAATGCATTTGTTCCTGGCAGCTTTACTTGAAGTCATTTAGAGATAGAAGGATGACTTTTGTACCTAAATCCCTACAGGTGTGTCATATTGTGAGTCACACGAACTCATTAATGTATTTCCAAATCACTCCAGAGGATCCTCTAGCAAGCATGAGGCCATTTCAGAAAAGCAGATGCATAATATTGCGAAGAGACAGATTCAGGACTACAGGACTTTTCATGCCCCTCTGTATCTACTGCATGTGTTTATATATGATAACAGCACCTGTTATTTACCAGCTGGCTATGAACCACGAGACACAGTTCCCACACTTTTTTGACCACTGGTTTTCCGTGACTTTTACAGTCATTTGCGATTACCAAATGAGAACCAGAGATTGCATTCAAAAAGAGACATGAGCTGAACAGAGTTAAACTCATTAAAAATACATTTTTTTATATTTTGTCACAATTTTAAACCGTATTGGTTTTCCGTGACCGTGGGAAGTCTATACAGTCGATCCATGGTAAGCTTTCCTAAGGATAGGAAAAGGAGTGTCCTCTGTCAACAGCATACAACCAACTCACATGACTCAGCTCCACAGAGGAGAAGAGGGCATAAAAACTCCAGCTCAACACTGACGATGAGGTATTTCTGCCTCTCTATGATCCTAGTTTAAACAGGCGTGAGTGATGGGACATTTTAAAAATCTGACTAATCATGCAAATTAAAATGGCACATTGCAACAAACTGGAACAGACTTAAAATATGTCATATGCAGAGGTGGGTTGGAGTACCCAAAAACTGTACTCAAGTAAAAGTATTTAAAGTGTGCTGTAATCGAACATAGCCTGTGGAAATGTAGAAAGGACGCGGTGTTACTGTTTTTTCACTGAAAAATTACTTGAGTGAGAGTAAAAGTACCCATTTTTAAATATACTCTGAAAATATTAGCTACCCAAAATATTTACTCAAGTAAATGTAATTTGTTACTACCCACCTCTGGTCAGCAAAAAAGGCCAAAATGTAACCTGTAACCATGTAAAAAACACTTATTATTAAAAACATTTTAAGTAAATAAAATTTACTTAATAATAAAAATACACTACCAGCCCAACTTCTGGCACACCTACTTATTACTTATAGAATTTCTTTTTTCATCATTTAGAACAATGCAAAACAATGAAATGACACAAACAGAAGCACTTTAACACTTCTTTATGCTTTCCTTCCATTGTCTGATATATACACAATCTCACACTGGTGTTGCACATTTTTTACACCAAATGTTTAAAGCTCATTAAACCCATGTTGACCTTTGTGACAACATGCCCCAATGGCAGGCATTATAATACTGTCATAAGGGATACGTTGTGACAACTGAAACATACAATTAAACAGACTATTAACTAAACAGATTTAAATAGGCCTAATATATGAATGAGTACTGTGTATATTTATTATCTATATGTAAATTCAAACATACAGGAGTCCATATATTAAGATTATGATATGATATTATATATATATATATATATATATATATTTATATATACATACAAATACATATGTGTGTGTGTTTACATATAAATTATATGATTATAAAAATATATTTTATCCATAAATAGTATAAACACTACTTTGATAAGTTTTTAAAGAGAATAGACACCAATTAATTCATTTAAGAGTCGATTCATCTGAATCAAACGCTGGACTAGTAGTTGTCTGAGAGCGGTTTATGTAAACAAAACTCACATAAACTATGTGGAAAAGGCACATTATGAATCTCTGGAGAGATTTAACGTAACAAATGTGATGATGCTTCACACTAACGTTACAATCCATACAACGTTACGTTAAGTTATCCCACAGATATCCCACAGATCATATCTCAACGGCCACTTCAAGTGAAGATGATCCCGGCAGGACACGCCGTTAATCCAACAACATGTCAAAGAGTTTTCAGCCTACATTAAGCAGTTCATAAACCAAATCCACACAGAAAACACCGCTGGTATCCCATGACAGAGAAGCGGACAAGCCTCGGCATATTCCCGTTCAATCTGGGATCAGGAGTCGCGAGCAAGCGCCAAACAAACTAACGTAACGTTATCAAACTCCAACGGAACTCGCGCGGCTTTTAAAAAAGGACGCGGGAACGATTTTAACACCTCACTAACATCCACCGGCAGCAAATAACGATATAAATACAACATTACCTGATTTATGTCATGAATTATCCGTCTGGGAAAAGTTTTGAGGACGCCGCGTCTCTCTGTGAGTTTCAGAACTGTGACTCCTCCCTCCCTCCGCGCGCGTGCACTGAGCCATCACGACGTCTGCGCCAAAGTATGTTTACTACGTCGCCGTCGGACCAATGTTTGCTGGGATATATACAGTTTAAAGTAGCCTTGAGCTGTACAAAATGTTTTAGAGCTGATGGAAATTTGATTTGAATATATTTTCCATAAGCAGAGAAGAATTGAACTACCTGCTGTTGTTTTGTTTGCATAAGTTACATGATATTAACTGTTAACAATCACAGCTGTGACTCTTATCTGTGCGGTGTTGCTTATTTGAATGGGGAAAAACTATATTAATGTGTCATATCGTTTTAAAAATGTATCGTTTTTTTGAAATCGCGCACAGAACAATACAATACAACTGTAAAAACTAACGTGCTTTCATCAAATGTGAACGTTTTTTATTATTATTGTTATTAATCATGTAATAGGACATATTGTTCATTTATGAATTTTAACAAGGGAGTTGAAGAAGCATCCCATGTGTTTTTAAATGAAAATGAAGCTGTGCGCTTGTGAACTGGAGCAGTGCTGTAACATTACGGTTAAACACTGATGGAAGTGCTTATTGACAAAATTATAATTTTGGGATGGAGTAAGCATTTAAATACACTTTTAAAAGTAATTATGTAAAATAAAAATATATAAAGTACATTTTAAATTGTTCTTTTATTAATCTTGTCATTTCCTGCACTTATTTTGATGTGTTACTTAAGCACATGTGTTTTTGATATTAGGTAAAATTGCAACCTCATCATTACAAACTTGCAATTACTAGTATATTTAAATACATAACATAGGTTTCAATAGAAGTCACATCGGTCACAGTAGTGCAGATAGTTCAGATGTGCAATTCAGCATTACTGTAATAAGAATAGTAGGGCAGAATTTATTATTTTATGAATTTTTAATGTTCTGGGCTATTTATTTAGCTATTTGTCCTGAAGTCAGCTGTTTCAGACTATTATAGAGACAGATTGTGGGGGAGAAATATTGCTGGAATAAAGACTTAAGGGTTAGTGATAAACTTATACACTGACACACATACTGCCCGGCTGACATTAGCACGTGTTATTCAGGTGTCAAAGCTGTGCAGAATTGAAAAAATGACCCTCAAAGACCGTGTCAGAAGGAAGCTGAACAGGTAAAGCATGTAAAACATGCCTCATCAATCAAACATTGTGGTGTCAATACTCAATGGTTATTTTGAAATATCAAACTTTGTCCCCAATTGTTAACCACCTCAATCTGTATTACATTTTAGGGATTTAAAAAAACTTCCCTCATGCCCAAATTCAAGATGAAGAGGTGGTCCGCTGCAGAAAGAGGCGTTTAAAAAGACTGCAGTGTTGGAGGGAATGTATAAAACACATTTTTCAGAGAGATTCTATTTTTATTATATACTACAGTGGTCATCAAACTCCGTGTCCTGCAGAGTTTTGCTCCAGCTTTCCTCAACACACCTGCCTGGAAGACGCGGCTCATTTCAAGTGCAAGCACCTCAGGAAGAAAACTTTGTTTATTGTGATCAAATTACACTTGTTTAACACAATCTAAATAAACGGATGACTTATTGAAAGTTTAAATTGTCGCGCCGTTGTGACGAC
>JAUMHQ010000063.1:20896660-20913916 GCA_032361165.1 Enteromius paludinosus
AGTATAATCAAACACAGCTGGACTCAAATGAAGGTGTAGAACCATCTCAAGGATGATCGGAAGAAATGGACAGCACCTGAGTTAAATATATGAGTGTCACACTGAATACTTACGACCATGTGATATTTCAGTTTTTCTTTTTTAATAAAACAGCAAAAATGTCAACAATTCTGTGTTTTTCTGTTAATATGGGGTGCTGTGTGTACATTAATGAGGGGGAAAAATGAACTTAAATGATTTTAGCAAATGGCTGCAATATAACGAGTGAAAAATGTAAGGGGGTCTGAATACTTTCCGTACCCACTGTAAATCTGTATATATATATATATATATATATATATTTTTTTTTTTTATAATAACGATAATAATGCATTTTGTTTAAATGATTTGATGTTTTTGTTTGGTTTAATAAAAAAAAAAAAGAAGTTGTTTCACAACCCGCTCTGAGGTTCTGATCTAAGTTAAAAGATTTACAAATCCGCTCCTGTATTCCTGACTCTGATGTCCTGATTTAAATCAAATGATTCAAAGCGCAGATCTACTGTAAACCAGATGCTTTGGGAACCTGCTTCAAAGTTCCACTCTGAATCAAATAATTTGCACTTCTTGGAGACACTGCCACAGTTCTTCTGGATTTCAGTTTGCTCTGTTTCTTTCCAGACAGACTAGCTGTTGTCAGACAAAAGTATCCCCGGTTGTAAATAAATGTAAACTAATATTTCATACTGACACGCTAAAGCAAAAGATGACTTAAAACTATTTTTATCTGCTGAAAATACTAGTGTTCTGATTATTCTGGCCACCACTGTATTAAACTCACCATAATTTTTGGATGGCATTTTCTTGAAGATTTCAATAACGTCGCCCTGGTATCCAATATCCACCTCCACCCGACAGCGAGACAGTAAAATGCACTTCCCCTTTACTGTGGCACCTGGTTTCTGCCAACCCTGACAGAGCCTCATGAGAGCTGCCAGGGCTGCCGCGTCTTTGGGTCGACTGGTGGACGCTGAAATATTCAGCCCTTCCATCCCATCCAGAGGTTTGAGAGAGACCGAGGAGAGACTCGCTGCCTGCTCCACTGAAACACAAGCAAACTCCATTACATCTGTGTGCTATAGCAAACAGATATATATTTGCATGCAATTACTGCTTGAGTATGTTAAGTATTATTCATGACGACATACTCAGCATCTGGTAGTGCTCAAGGCTGAAGTTCCACATCCTTGTAGCAGGATCTGAAAAAAAAAGACAAATCCATAAATATAATAGACCAGCAGCTGCTAAAATCTACTAAAAATGAACTCAGGCTCAGGTTTTTGTTTCTTCATGTGAACAGATTTGGAGAAATGTAGCATTACTTGCTCACCAATAGTTCCTTTGCAGTGAATGGGTGCCGCTACAATTTGTTTCTTACAAACAGCTTTTCACTTCACAAGAAGGACAGGGGTGGTGTAAATTACTTGATTTTTATCAGCTGTTCGGACTTTCAATCTGACGGCACCCATTCACTGCATCCATTGGTGAGCAAGTGATGCAATGCTACATTTCTCCAAACCTGAGGAAGAAACAAACTCATTCACATGTTGTTTATATATACCCAGTATAATTCTTTTAGCGCACTAGACTCTCAGTAAGTAATGACAGCAGATACGTTGTCTGTGCTCACCGTAGTTCTTGGAGGGAATGCTTTTGAATACAGTGATGAGGTCTGCATGGTAGCCGACCTCCACTCTGAAGCGATTTTCTGAGTGTGACATGCATTTCCCTTTCGCGGTCACCACTGACTTCTTTGCAGGGACACTTCCTCCTGCTTCAGGAGGTTTAGCTGGTCGCTTTTCTCCTGTGGTCGGTTTGCTTGACTGTCCATAAAAGTTATGAGGTGCAGAAGAAGTATTGGACGTTGGAGGGGCTGTCTTTGTACAGGGTCCTTTGGTCTCTATGAGCTGAGTCTGCAAAGATAAGACGAAGAACCATTATATTACTTGTTGTACTATATACACTAACGTTCAAAGATTTGGGGTCAGTGAGATATTTAATGGTTTTAAAGATGTTTCTTCTGCTCATCAAGGCTGCATTTATTAGATTAATAATCCAGAAAAAACTGTAATATTGTGAAATATTGTTTCAATTTAAAATAACTGTTTTCTGTGTGAATATATTTTAAAATGTAATTTATTCCTGTGATACAAAGTATCTTTACTCCAGTCTTCAGTGTCACATGATCCTTTCAGAAATCACTCTAATATATATTCTAATAAATAATATTTATTACTAGAATTGTCAATGTTAGAAACAGTTGTGCAGCCTAATTTTTTACCAAATATAAAACATTTGTAAAAGTTAAATCTATGCTTTGACTTTTTTGTTCGTTTAATAGATTCTTGGTTAATAAAAGTGTTAATTTCTTTCAAAGAAGAAAGAATAAAAATGTACTGATCCCAATCTTTTGAGCAGTAGTGTAACAGTAGATCTGAACATTATTATCCATTTTAAATAAATACTTCTCTTTTTAATATTTTAATGATCAAAGAATCCTAAAAAAACTATTAAGCAGCTCAACTGTTTCCAACACTGATAATAAAACATCAGCGTATTAGAATGATTTCTGACACTGAAGAGTGGAGGAATGATGCTTTGTATCACAGGAATAAATTACATTTTAAAATTGAAATAATATTTCACAATATTACAGAAACATCTTTAAAAACCATTAAATATCTTACTGACCCTAAATCTTTGAACGGTAGTTTATACACACACACACACGTATAATGCTTGTATAAACACTTTTTAAAATAAAATATTTACTTAAAACTACAGAATATTTCAAAACAGAATTATCCCCTAACAAGGCTGTATGGCATTAATACTGATGATGCTTGGTTTGGTTGTCGTCAACTGTTCAGTGATGGACAGAAAATATTTTTTTATTATTTTTTAAACAATCTGTTTATTAAGATGTACCAAAATATAACAATGTAATACAACAATATTATAGTTACATCTTTTCTGATATGTGATATTAAAGTTAGAGCAGGATAGATATAAGACAGTAATTGAAATCAAATCTGTCAATCTCAGTTGGATGATTTTTACATAGGCTATTCTTTTTTTTTTTAATAAAAAATAACTTGCAAAAAAAGTCTACATTATCAATCAGACAACATAACACATGTAATGTACAGTGCTGTGTAGTGCATATGTAACACAGCAACGTTTGATCATTTTGAGGTCTTAGAAATTAATCAAATATGATACAGTAAGCCTTTTAGGATTACTAAAATAATATATATATATATATACTTTTTTATAGTGTAGTGCATTTTAAAAACGGCAATTATGTGTATTATTAATTATGTGTAAATGAAACCATTTGAACTTTAAGAACTTATTTCCGGAGCATTTCCATTTTTTGCACCCCTACATTAATGGAATTTATTCAGATGATCCTTATGAGTGGTCCAGGGTCACTTATGTCAGCAATATTAATTGTAGTAGTCTGTTATTTCCTGACTGACTCTTTAATAGTTCCTAACAGATCAAAAAACCCAATACGTTCAGCTCATTGACTATCTTACACTTAAACATGAAAACCACCTATTTCAGACTAGTCTAAGTTAGGTGCCCACCTGTCTTGCTCCTTGACCAGGGGCCCCTGGGTGTGCTCGATCAGACGCAAACACCTGGCTGTTCTTAGCTGACTCTGTAGAGGGGGGCTGTGTTTTGTTTAGGGCAGATCCAGGGGTCAGTTGAGCCTGTTTCTCGGCTCTTCTGGCCAGAGCTCGCTGTCTGTTCTCTTCGATCCTCCGCCGCTGTTCTGAAGTCAGACTCGCAGACATCGCTGCTGTTAGCATTTACAACCGAGCCCTTCCTAACACGAAGAGTAGCAAAACACACACATGTCGTGCTTTAAACGTTCACATATTTACATATATGAACGTGCTGCATTACAGCATAGCACAGAAGCTAAAAATCCGGCTAAGATCGTTGTTTACAGTATTTTGAGCAGCTAATTGGTCGCTTTTAGAAGCTGTCAAGAGTCCACAGTTTAACAGTCGAAACAAGTTATTAGATTAAAATACGAGTCATCTAATGTTTCATTTTTGCTACTGGCATAATCCAACAAACGCGTGAAAATTTGTTTACATATTATGGGTGATAGAGATTAACTTTACCATCTACTTCAAACGACGCGGTGAAAAGGATATGACGCCATGACGTACCGTCGCGCTGCAGGACGCACTGTGATGGACGCTAACGTTCTCCAATGGGGAGACAAGATGTGACAGATGGGCGGGACTAAGGGTCAACTCTTATTTCGATGAAGTATTCATAACAATCGGTTATAAAAGTTGTTTTAAAAAAAACCCAACAGCATTCTTTTGGTTGATGTGGTAGGTTAAGCTTAATAGAATAAGTTACACTGGAGTGTGGAGCTAGAAGGCACACTTTCTCCATGAATATATAAATAAATTAAATTATCATCACCACCTCGGGTGTGCATTATTTTTCTAATAATTCAACGGCCCGTCGTCAATTATTCCTTACTTGAAACCGATATTCACATTTTTCTACATATTTGTAATACAGGCCTAAATTTTATTATAGCAATATGATATCTTTTTTTAAAAAACCCTGAAACACAATGCAATTTAATAATAGCAATTATGTGCACAACTTTTAATTGAGCACTTTTAAAATAAAATGTTAAAACTACAACATTTTAATATTTGGAGATAAAGTGCATTTTCATGTGTTTTTCATAAAGCATTTTTGATAGCCATGTAGTATATTTTTATTTATTTATTGTTCACATTTTTGTACATGATTGTATTAGCCTATTAGAGACTCACTCAAGAGTATCATATGCTAGTAAAGTAATAAAATTGAATATTGGTATTAATAAATAAATAAAAATATACTACATGGCTGATTTATGTCAGTTACTAATTAATTGGCTAAAAGGCATTAAAAAAAGGCATTATTATTATTATTAATATGAAAAATACATAAAATGCACTTTATCTGTATTCAGATATTAAAATGTAGATGTTGAAATTAATATTTCTGAACAATTGTTCATTTAAAATTAATATTAAATTAAATTTTGTTTCAGGGTTTGGGAGACTTCCATAAGGGTATCACTTAAAGTTTAGGCCCGTGATAAAAATCAATTACATGCATACAATAAATTAATGAATTTATCAAATGAAATATACCACGTGGCTGATTTATGCCAGTTAATAAGTAATTGTCTACAGCCAAAAATGCATGTTTAATATATGAAAAACAGATGAATATGCACTTTATCTATTTTCAGATATTAAGATTTTGTAGTTAATATTTGAATATCAGTCTCAAAAAAAAAATAAAAAAAATATGTCAGTCACTAATTAATTGCCTGCAATCAAAAATGCACATGAAAATACTCTTTATCTATTTTTAAATATTACATTTTTTGTTCATTTAAAATTTGTGCCCATAATTGCTATTATTAAATTTACTTTTGTTTTGGGGATTAGAGATTCGCTCAAGGGTATCATTTGATATTAAAGTTTAGGCCACTATTAAAAATCAACTACAGGTATAAAAATGTGAATATCGGTATCAATAAATAAATAAATAAACACGACATGGCTGATTTATGTCAGTCACTAATTAATTGATTGCAATCAAACATTCATTATTAGTATGAAAAATATATCTTTTAAAATATTAAACATTTTAATAAATATATTTGTAAATATTGCATTTTGTTAATTTAAAATGTGTGCACATAACTGCTGTTATTAAATTGCATTGTGTTTTGGGTTTTTTAGAAACTCCCTCAAGGGTCATCATTTGCTAAAGTTTAAGCCTATAATATATAGTCAACCTAAAACACGATGACACGAATATAGTGAACCCGAAATAGCTTTAAAACCTTTCCTTTTATACCCTGTTCCTTTTCTTGTCGCTGCAAATGATTAAAGGTACACAGTTCACACCAGACTGATGAGCAACTTCAAACCCAGAACCATCCCTCCCTCTCCCTCTCCATCTCTCTCTCTCTCTGTCTCCGCGCGCGCGTAACGTCGCTGGTTCGCTGTCCCGGGAATCAGAGTGCTGAAACCACCGCGTCAGCCGCACCGAGCCACCGTCCAGCGGAACCTAAACTCGGATTACACATCCCCGATGCACTGTCCCGGGGAACCGGGCGAACACGACCGCAGATCAACATTTGCTCACGACGCGACCGAAGACATGCGGCGCGCGCACGAAGCAGCATCACCTGCAGAAACGCGGAAGGTATCTCTTTAACCTTTAGGCGCAGACACCTGGACGCGGACCTGAAGGATTTCTGAGAGATGCTTTAACGAGTGTGGCATGCGACTTACTTTGCAGGAGGACATCTAGATCCCAAACCCAACGGAATGAATCAATCTTATGGCTTCTGACACCTGTTTACTGCCTTTTCATTCTTTTTTTTACTTAATGCAGAATGCAGTGTTGATGTGCACTTAAATATTTCGCAAAAGCATCTTTGTCCGTGCATTTAACTCGCAGTCGATTTTAAGTCAGGTCACCTTTATTTATATACAGTATTAGAGCCTACAACGCTGATTGTGTCAAAGCAGATTTACAGTCAACAGAAAAATAGCTTGTCAATAATGCAAGAAGAGGACAGTCATTTTTCCAGCTAAAGTCAATTCATTGATGCTTTAGTGATGTCATCATCCAGTACAGCTCTCTTCCAATAGTGCAATCAGTCAAAGCGAGTCAAAGGCGCAATGAACTTAATGCAGGTCGCGACTTTAATGCATCACTTAGTAGCGTGTTGCAATTGTTGCGGAATACAATGGCTTTCACGCGTTCGCTCTTCACAGCCTAAAAACTAACAGGGAGTCCCGTTAACCTGAGCTAATTGATCCAGGACAGTGTCGATTCTCCCCGTTCTTGGACGAAGCATGCTGAAGAGCCGCTGTTGCGTTCTCTTCAGTGACCTCAAGGTGTTTCTGCTCGGGCCACAGGCTCCTACAAACCCCATGAGCGGACAAACGGCCAGAATAAGCCCGTTTGACTCGGATAACAACAATACGTTACGAGCCAACCGGCTCCGGCACTGGAGTGCCCCGTCCACGGAGGACGCTGAGGCGGCTGAGGACGGATCCTGGACCGGCGCCGCGGTGGAAGAGTTCCCCAAGGACCGGAGGGATGACAGATTCTCCTTCATCAGCTATGCAGAAGGAACCCCGGTGTGCAGGATATGCTTCCAGGGGCCGGAACAGGTAGAAACCAACCCTACAGCTCAATAAAGTAAAGAAATGCACAGGCTACTTTTTCAGGTTTTGATTATTTACGTGTTAACAATTAGAACTATATTTAGTAAAGAAGCAAATATATAATTTCACTTTGTTTGATTGATCTGTATGAAAGTCTATGCATCTTTGCACATAACCGCGCGCGCGCCATTTGTAATTTATGTGCGAGACTTCCGGTGTCATTTGATTCCAGTTATTTTAATTGTACAAAAACAGTCCATTGTGCCACTTGATACAGCAGACTGTTATTTTTTTATGATATCTTTTTCATTATTACCCTGTCCTTAAACACACCGATTTGTAGCATAGGCCCAGTTCAGTGTTTTTCCTTATAGTGACTTTTTCCTTATTTACAAAGAAATAGCTTACTTCTGCTTGCCAAAATAAAGTGGATATAACCATGGAAATAAAATAAAATAAGCAGCCATTTTTTTTTGTGGTATTTTGGGTTTTTGCAGCAAATTATGAACTTCGTAAAAATAGGTTAGTGCAAAAAATTGTACAGCCCACTTTAAATTGATTCGATTATTGTTCCTTTTACAGAAATAGACTGGCTAAGAGGTGACTAATTCGTACAATTCGTATGATTTTTGCTAAATTGTACATATTTTACGAGTTGCCAATTTGTATGACCCATAACCCCGTCCCTAAACCTACCCGTCACTGGGGTTTAGACCAATCGTGAGAGTGAGATCATACAAATTAATAGGTACAAATTGGTCATGAAACTGTGTTGAAAACTTGGCATTTCTTGGTAAATATTTTTCAAATTTACTAGCAATTTCAAAGTGAATTTTTAAATCCATTCTTAAGTACTACACCAGTTTTTTTTCTTTTTTAGTATTCAATGTGTGTGGGTAGCATAACCTAAAGTCCCTTTAACGTTGTTATTTAGGTGCAATATAAATTACACAGTCAAACAAAATGAAAAATTGTATAACAGACCAGATAATCTTTAAATGCAACTGAATAAAACTATTACAAAAAAACAAATACCTGTAACTTATAATGGGTTTCTTATTTACTTTGAAACTAGTCCCAATCTTGCTACTCAACACAGCATCATAACAGGTCATCGGGCAAACAACAGACTTCTTATTCAGTTTCTCAATGAACTTCAATGCTTCACCAGTCAAATCAATCAAGAAAACCGTGTGTGTTTCCTTTGCGAGGATGCTCAGTAGAGTCTTTTCTTTTCTTGTCCTCTGTGTCAAACAATGCTTTCCGAACAAACGCTGCACTAAATCACTTTTTTTTTTAAAAAAGTGCATCCGAACAAGAATCAGCTCAGTTACAAGCAGACACTCAACAATGCAAAACAGTGTAGCAGTGATCAGAACTGTAAACACACACACACACACAACAAAAACTAATTGAAGTCCATATACACTGCCATTCCTTGCCTGGGCCTAGTTAATTAAATATTCATGAGTTAGAGCCAATGGCCACTCCCCCAGGTCCAATGCACAGATGTTCAAATGAAACTTGCCACTCTAGTTGTTTCACACAAGGTAGTGTATATTTAAAGCACATTATTATTTTGTAAAAAAAAAAAAAAAAAATTAATTAATCAGTGCAATAAAAATGATTTTCAAGACTTAAAAAATTCAAGATAATGAAGCTGTTAGTTGGAACGAATGATCAAACATTAAAGCCAGTGAAAGTTTTAAACAGGATTCTCATACTTTTAACCAATGAATTTCGATTACATGTTTAAATGACTTATTATATTTATTTTTAAGTAAATCATGTTTTGTTGCCCGGTTGTAATTTTGTAAAGACTGCATTTCCAAAGAGAACTTTTGATCCGTGCGTAACTAGACAAGCTCTTATAAGCTAATCTCCTGAAATGTTTATGCCTTTTACAGATTTTATGAAGTCCTGTTTGAATTAACCTCATGATTTTAAGGTCACGGCCCTGCAAATGGCAACGGAGTATTTACTTTTCTTAATGCGCCTTGTTTTAGTAGGAAAACTGTAGCTCAGAGCAGGCCTCGTAAATTATTCATGATGGTATGCAAATTGTTTCCACTTCAAAAACCTCTGCACCGTCTTCACCCAAAGGGAAGGTGATTCACCAGAATTTACAACAGAACGACATTTATTTCACACTTGTTTCACTGATACATTTGAGCTCGTGCCAAGTCAGAGTAAATGAAAAAGTGGAGCGCGTCGAGTGTTGCAGCACACAAACCGTGCTAAATAACTCCCATGTTACCTGAGATGATCCTCACCTGCACTGAACGAAGGAAACCTGAGGCGAGGCGACAGAGAGGGATCCACTTTCCTCCTCAGAGGCTTATAAGCAAAGAGTAAACACCTTTAAACACTACTTACAGAGCAGACTGGTGCTAGCTGGCACACAACTGTAAGATGCATTGTAAAAAAAAAAAAGAAAATATAATTCTGGATTTTTTACTTGGTATTTATTTTCGCTAAACTATGAAATTTCCTAGCAATTATTACCAGTGAAAACACCAATTTAATAGCTTTTAACATATATACCATGATGTATGATGCTTTTAAATTTCACAAATAATTACAAATAAACAGCAATTAAACAATTAAACAATAAAATAGTACTTTCTTGTCAAATATAGCCTACTATAATTATTTCTTTAAGTCGAAAAATTATTTTATAGAGTAAAAACTCTCTCGGAAATTGCTAAATATCACAAATATTGACAAAGAAATACAAGACATTAAATTAAACAATATATATTTTCTTGCAAAAAGTACAGCAATACATTTTATTTTCCAATTTCTAAAAAACTATTTTTACTGTGTACCTGTTGTATCTTTTGCTTTGTGTTTTATAATTGCTTTCTACAGCTCAAAACAAGCTTGACGGGGCATGTTGTCACAGGGGAAACATTAGGCATTAGAAAGCTTATTTTAAGTGTTCCACAAAAGTTCAAAATGTGTTAAATGAACTGCTTCTGTTTTTCCATGACAATAACAGCAGAAACGCTCAGCATCTGTGTTTACTGCGTTTATGAATCAGAGAAAGCTCCTCAGAGGCGCTTATCAACCGCTCCATAATGACACAATTCGAATTCGGATTTAAAACAAACCCATTGTGCTCACGTAATTATAAGACGCTTGGCCCAAAGCGAGCAGCGTGATGTCTTTGAGAAGCTCTGCTGTAAGTGTAAAGAGCAGAAATGTGAGCGCTGGCGAACCCGAGGGACTGATTTCAGATGATTGTTCCAGTTAGACAGCGATCAGATCTTCTCTCTTGTGCTTTTTGTGCACAGAGATGAAGCAGAACTGATGTCTAACAGATACTACATGATGGAAAGACGTGTCTAGATGAAGGGCAGAGCTTTGATTTTCTGTCGTTTGTTGCTATCTGATTGATTCGTGCCTGTTTCTGCTGATTCAGCAGGCTGTAGTTCAATGGCGCTATGAAAACATCCTGTGTGAACGTGTTACACTGAGTAATAGCACTCAGTCATGTTCTGCTGCATCTTTCAGATGCCTTTGACTGGTGTTTTGTTTCAAACTGTAGTGATTGTTCTTGAAGAATCAGACTTCTCTGTCTTTACAAATGCATCTTGACTTGATCTGGAAAGCACAAGAAGTGACTGGTTCAGTGCAAGTTCAGCTCTAAAGCATTTACAGTTTGCTTCAAAAGATTTAAACATCATATTGAAATAGTGTACAATTAGTACCTTGTCTGTGCAAACTTTTACCTCAAACCTGTGCTGTACATTGCAAAAAAAAAAATAATAATTTGTGTCATTTTCCAGTACAGAGCAATGAAAAATGTACCAAATTTAAAGGAATTGTACATCAAAAAATGAAAATATACTGAAAATGTACTTGTAAAGATGTAGATGAGATGTAGATTTTTTTTTTTCATCAGATTTGAAGAAATGTAGCATCACTTGCTCAGCAATGGATGCCCTGGAGGGAATTCAAATAGATGACAAAAACATCACAATGTGAAAGTGAAGTGAAGTGAAGTGACTTGTGGCCAGGTATGGTGACCCATACTTGGAATTTGTGCTCTGCACCCATCCAACGTTCACACACACAGCAGTGAGAAGTGATCAACCACTCACTCACACACACACCGTGAGGCAGTGGGCAGTCATAGTTGGGGGAACGGTGCCTTGCTCAAGGGTCTCACCTCAGTCGTTGTATTGAAGGTGGAGGGAGCGCTTAATCACTACACCCACCCACAATCCCTGCCGGACCTGGGACTCGAACCCACGACCTTTAGATTATAAGCCGAACTCCCTATCCATTAGGCCTACCCCCACATAACTCCAGTCCATCAGTTAATGACTTGAGAAGCCAGAAGCTGTGCGTCTATAAGAAGCAAATCAACAATTAAAATGTTTTTAACTACTGAATCAGGAGAGAAATCTGCACAAATTAAAAAAACAACCATGTGAGAACCATAAGAAGATGACTTTTTCACTAGAGGAACCGTTCTTATCTCATATTTTAGGCAGAAGGAATGATTTGCATTTAAATCACCTTTTCTCAGGACATTACTTGTGAATCAATGTGATGTTTTTAATCAGCTGTTTGGATCCTCACTCTGACGGCACTTTTTTATATTTCTTTTTTCTTTTTTCAGAAAATAAAATGTTGTATCTGAAGTAATTTTGCTTTTAAGCAAAAGTATATTGATTTAAAAATGTTCAAGACAAATTTTTTTAATTTCTTAATTTATAGACAAATGAGGTCTATAATACCGGAGATCCCTCAGAAGCTTTTTTAAATGTAGTGTCAGCATCTTCCAGAAGTTCATGCATCTATACTGTAAGTAGCCTCACTTTAGAAGCGAACAATGCACTTTGCACTTTATATGTCGAAATAAATCCATAATTAATGTACAAAATAACAGCACAAGCCTTACATTTCTGCTTTTTAAAACCCTCTGGAAAACTGGCTTTGTGCATTACTGTACCGGTGAGTTTTACTTTATTTTTATATGAGAACTTGTGTTGAACCCAGCGAATGGCTTTCATCTAGTGAAGTGATCAAGTAGTGAAGCTTGTCTGCTGTTTCACCTCAGCTTTGTAGACCCGCTGAGACACAGATCCAGACGAGAGAGAATCAATCTGCTGTTGAGATCCCTGTAGTATCACAAGCCTCGCACACACTTTTACCCCGGAGAGCCTCAGCTTGAGCATCTGTACTGCCATTTTAGCAGACCTAGAGATTTATGAGGCGGCCAGGGAAGAGTTTAGCTGTGTTTGAGAAGTAGAGAAACATGTTAGAGTGTTCTTCCTTCATTTACAACCAAAAACAAGTGTTATAACACGTGACAAATTGTAGAAACAGATACAGTCACGCTCCAAAATGTACGGAATAGTTCATCCAAAACTGAAAATGCTGAAAGTGTACTAACCCCTGGTCATCCAAGATGTAGATGAGTTTGCTCTTTATGGGAACAGATTTGGAGAAATGTAGCATTGCATCATCAGTGGGTCCTTTGCAGTGAACGGGTGCCGTCAGAATAAGAGTCCAAACAGGAGATAGACTTTAGCGCTGGAGAAGGCGGTATTATAGATTATGGTATTTTAGCAATGGTTTAAAGTTAAAAAGCCTTAATGATGGGTTTGTTTCTTACAAACTCTCAGCTTTGCCCTTCACTAGATGTTAACTGCTGGAGTGGATTATTGTGATTTTTGACTCTCATTCTGACGGCACCCATTCACTGCAGAGGAACCTTAAGTCGGCAAGTGATGTTATGCTGCATTTCTCCAAATCTGATGAAGATGCAAACTCGGATTGCCTGAGGGTGAGAACATTTTAAAGCCAATTTTCAGTTTTGGTATGAACTATTGCTTAAAAAAAACACATTTTATTAATGCACGCAGAGTCGATTGATGAAATAAAGAGCTTCAGAAGCAGCATGAAGACAAACGGCCAGCACAGCTCTTCTCGATGCCTTTATGGCTGCACCGGATAAGGACGCATTATTTAGCATGCCGTAATCCTGTGGAGGCACGGCTCTGCGCATTCACAATAACGCAGGTCTACACTCCACTTCTCTGCCACATTACATTCACATCACACTGAATGGAGGCCCAAACACTCAATGTCCCTCCAGCAAGCCAATGATGGAAAACGCTATTTCAGAACGGCTTAAGGCTGCGCTTATGTGCCACCTTTTGTTGTTCGGTACATTCGTGCATCATTAAGAGTCAAAGGCTGCCCCTTTCCTGGCATATATTTTGTTATTTGCGACAGATTCAATTCATTTTGTCTCTTTAGAGCAGCGGGAATGTTGCTGAAAAGTGGAAATGGTTTGTAAACCAGAGTGCCGGGCTTTCAAAGGGCCTTAGACGGCGTGTAATAAGTATAAATGTGACATATTTAAGCCCAATATTATTCGTTCAGGTTTCTTTGTTGCCGTTATATAAAGTTTTTATTTATTTATTTCACAAAAAACAGGACTTAGTCTATAGACTAACTAAATTTGTACTAGTTTGTGTTTTTAACATGTGGAAAAATAGCTGTTTATCAGTTTGTTTAGCTAGCATCAACTCAGGACATGAAGTCTCATCTAATCCTGATGTTTTAATTCACATGGAACCAAATAAGGAATCAGTTTGACACATTTAGTAAAATGACCTACTTTCCATTAATCTGGAAAGTAGGTCTGATATGGATATCTCAGTATGGATTACTGCACTCGACACTTTCTGTGAACAGAGTACTAATGATCAGAGCAAGAACCAGCTCGACCTTCAAATGTTCATCATCAACCCCATGAGGTCAAACTGCAGTATATGTAAAGTGATATACAAAGTATACAGTATATATATATATATAGCATAGAGTATAACTTTAGAAATGTATCTATAAACTAATCTATATTAAATGGCAGTGCATTGCGCAGTTTGCCACACAGATTTTAATAGGTGGTTAAAATAAATCAGGTGGTGTGCTAAAGATGTAGGCTAGTATTTGTGCAGATGCCAAGTAAATTAATATTTATTAGATAAAATAATATTTTACTGTTTGTGTCAAACCATTCGTTTGTATGGCTGTTTAATGAAGAGAAAGATTTCCAATGTAGCAGAAATAATGAACTTGTAGAGGCGGAGGACTTTTATTATGTTTTAATGTTTGGCTGACCAATCAGCAGAGAGGGGCGTTTTTACTCCGCCCACATGTAGTGATCGAAGTGGTTTACTCGTTTTCTGTCCCTGAATGGAAAAACAAAAATAGAGCCGAATTCTTGTTTTTTTTGGTTTTGTTGGAGCACATGAAAAACGACAAATTATCCGTTTTTTCTGTTTCCATTTTTTGTTTGAAAACGGATATGGAATGGACGGAAGATACCCTGATTTTTACTGTTACACTACTGTTCAAAAGATTGGGATCAGTACATTTTTATTCTTTCTTTGAAAGAAATTAATACTTTTATTAACCAAGGATCTATTAAATGAACAACAAATTCACAGCATAGATTTTACATTTTATATTTGGTAAAAAATGTTGTTTTTTTCTTTAAATTAACCAAATAATTTCAATTACAAAAATTAGTACTCAGGGTGAAAGTTATTCGTCTTTTAATGTGTCATAATTGATTTTTGCTGTAAATATACCGTATGACATTTTAGTGGGTAAATTTAGTAAATCTGATGTGTGAAATGTGTGATATTTATTTATTTATTTATATTTAAATGCAGTTAATTTAAACAGAATTGTTTGGTGAAAACAACAATAATTTAAAGCAGTATTACAATTATTTGTTTATATATATAGTCTAATTTCATGTTAGCTGATAATACATAATTAACATCTAAAATATAAAACGCAATGGGAGACCAGACTGTGAAAAGTCTAGAGCAGTTCAAATGCAACTTTCCTGGACATATTTGAATGTTTTAGTTGATTTTACAGTTATTTTAATAGTATTGCTTAAAGGAATAGAGTGATATCAGGTAACATGGGCCATTTAAGGTTTGGGGGGCCCAGCGCCTCTAGGATTTAGAGCCAATCACTGCAAAGCATTTCAAACTGTTGCTTGACAAGCAACAGGTGATTTGATTGGTTTATGGTTGCTACGGTGGGCGGGGCAATGATTCAAATCAAGACTGCACCAAAAAGCTTCATGGTAAGTAGCCTGGCAAACCAAATCTAACTAAACCATTATAAGGATGATAACTCTATAATATAAAAAAACAAAGATGGACATAAAAATATTATGCCTAATATATGTCTTGATTTTATTTACAGTAAGTGTGGCAAATAAGAAGGAAGCGAGAGGAGAGGAGAGGAGAGAGGGAGAAGGAAAGAGAGAGGAAGTGAGAGGTGGAAAAAGGATGAGAGAGGAGACAAGCAGAGGAGACAGGAAGTGAGAGAACAGGTGACGAGAAAGGCATGGAGAGGAAATGACAGGAGACAGAAAGAGAGAAGAAGCAAGGACCAGAGAGGAAAGGACACAAAGATAAAACAGGGAGAAAAAGGAAGGCCAAACTACAATCTGTGGAAAGAGGAGAGGATGAAGGTTTTATCAGAAATGACTGGTTTCCTTTGCATTTTAAATGGCTCATTTTACCTGAATGGGGTGGCCCACTTTACCTGAACACTGCTCAGCTAACAAATTTGCAACAACTGATGTTTTAATAGTTATAGCGCCTAACCAATAATAATTTATTCAATTAATTCAGCATATCCATGTTGAAAACAAACCATATTAAAAATAAAAACACAAATCAGTCTCACTAAGTGCTTTTTTGGAGCTTTACCAAGTGATTTACCAAAAAGTGGCCCGATTTACCTGATGTCACCCTACTTCACCCAAAAATGAACAATGTCATCATTTACTCACCCTTGAGTATTTCCAAATCGGAGTGAATTTCTTTGTTCTGCCGAACACAAAGAAAGTTTGTCACCAAGCTCTATTGCATTTCTTTTTCCAACTATGGAACCCAATGGTGACCCATAACAGCCTGGTGACAAACTTTCTCTGTGTTCGGCAGAACAAAGAAATTCACTCCGATTTGGAAATACTCAAGGGTGAGTAAATGATGACAAAATTTAAGTATTCCTTTAACCTGCCTTTAAATAGAAATAAAAATGCAGTTTTTAATCAGACACGCGGAAGCATGTCACATTTCTGACAGGAGTGGCCGTTTTTAATCTTGCCAGCTAATTTAATTTCAAAAGTGTCAATCAGTGACACGGTTTCTCTCTTTCCTTGAAGTCTAGCTGAGAATCCCCCTCGAGTCTCCCTCCACCCGGCGCCGTCTCAGATGTTTATTTATTTCTGAGTCATACTCATTCATAATTCAGAGCGGCACACGACTGACACAGTTTTACAGGGGAGTTACAATCTGACTAAGGTACTTTGGGTTCTGCCGCACACTAATCGTGACACGCTTTTTCACACCCTTCAAGCTAAATGGCTGTTTCTCACAGAAATGCATTCGAGCCGCCAACCGTTCTGACATGACCTGCCATTTGTATTCTTATTTGATCACACTTTCAGCTGCTCGCAGAGCTGTTTAACACATCTGATCGTGTTTAAATACATTTTGTAGATTTATATATAGTCTAAAGCTGCATAACTCAAATAAAACATTAAAAATGATGAATTTTAATGCTCTTCTGCAGCTCTCTTGTAAGTTCAATCCTTCTTTAATGAAAGAAATATTACAAATTTGAAATTGGATATATATATAGTACATTCATATAGTACTCACATACAGTACATTCATGTATAGCAATCAAATAGACTATACAATATATACAATTATATACATCCAACTATGAGTACTATATGAATGTAATATTTATCCAACTTTATACATTTGTAATATTTCTTTAATTGGAGATGGATTGAAATTATTATAGTTGTGTGTGTGTGTGTGTATATACAGGTCCTTCTAAAAAAATTGGCATATTGTGATAAAGTTCATTATTTCCTGTAATGTACTGATAAACATTAGACTTTCATATATTTTAGATTCATTAC
>JAUMHQ010000063.1:20928724-20939185 GCA_032361165.1 Enteromius paludinosus
ATGTCATACCCATGTCATTATACACATTTGTGTCCTCATAAACCACATAAACCCGCACACACACACACACACACATACATATATATATATATATATATATATATATATATTAGTGCTGTCAGACCATTTATTAAAAATAAAAAAAAATAATATTTTATTCACACATTATAAATATGTGTACTGGATATATATATATACAGTATATATATATATATATATGAATACACACACATATAGCATATATTTTTCAAATATGTATGTGTTTTTATATTTATATTATATATTAATATATAAATGTGACATGTTTTCCTTATAAACATGTACATGCTTGTGTTTATACTTACATAATATACACCGTATACACACATATTGTGTAAACAAAAACATATTATGAATGTGATAGCATATATATTTTATTTATTTTATTTTTTTTTTCATTACAAGCAGACATTGGTTATAATAGTAAAACTTTAAATATTTTTAATAATTGTCATATAAAATAAAATATAGTAACTAATCAAATTTTAGTTCATTTAGTTTAACTTTTACTAGTTTAACTTAGTAAAATTGACTAAAATAAGATTATGTTTAAAAAAACAATGCAAACAGAAAATATATTTCGTTTCACTGGAGGTACTTTATGATAATTTACTTTCTAATTTAGGTTTGCACTTTTTGGACAATTCATATTTTTATATATACATAAAAAAAAAGGGTATATGTATGTGTGCTTAACGTGAAAGCAACCAAACTCTTTTTTGTCAAAACAACTTTTCTGATTGGTGGATCTCACTTGAGTATTATGGGTAGTCTTGTGGAATCTACAGCATATATCATCACTGAAGAGCCCCACGGTGCGTCGGTCTTGAAAGCTTCATATATTACTTTTCAAAAATCAAAGTCTCTCTGGAAAACAATGAATGCATTTTACCTGGCTACCAGAAGTGATGTATAGTGCTCGACTCACACACAGATCTGTGATCAGAAAAGCATGAAATTCATTCCTCTTGTCTGCCCGTTTCCTTTAATCTTCCCTCTCGCTACAGAGCTGGAAAAGGGAAAAGCTGGTCGGGTTGCTGCCCGGCTCCTGTTTGAAGTCTGAAATGACAGTCATTACAGGTTGCTGCAGTTTTTTAATCTGGAAACATCAGAATGGAGCGTCAGAAACGAGTCTAACGCTTTGAGCTCTGACACTATAATACACAGACACCACTAGAGTCAGATTCACCGTCTGAAAACATCACAGATCAGCAGGAATCTTAGAAAGTAAAGATGAAGAGCTCAAGGCTAATGTCCCCTGGAATACTTGAATCTTATTGGGCAATGGCATCATTACATATTCTTGCATGACAACACTAAACTGTATTAGTGATTGTTTTGTTGCTTATTTGAAAGTGAGTGAAGTGACCTGTGGCCAGGAATGGTGACCCATACTTGGAATTAGTGCTCTGCATTTAACCCATCCAATGTGCAAACACACAGCAGTAAAAAGTGAACAACCACACACACCGTGAACACACACCTGGAGCAGTGGGCAGCCATTGCTGCGGCGCCCGGGGAGCAGTTGGGGGAACGGTGCCTTGCTCAAGGGTCTCACCTCAGTCGTGGTATTGAAGGTGGAGAGAGTGCTGGGAATTCACTAACCCCACACACAATCCCTGCCGGATCTGGGACTCGAACCCGTGACCTTTGGGTTACAGGTCCGACTCTCTATCCATTAGGCCCCCAATTTGACACCTATTTAAACTTTGAATATCAAGTTTATTCAGGCATACCATGAAAATTCTGTCATTAATTACTCACCCTCGTGTCGTTCCAAACCTGTATGACCTTCGTTCAACTGCGGATCACAAATTAAGATATTTATGATGATATCAGAGAGCCATCTGTCCCTCCATAGACAGCAATTCAACTGAAATGATCCAGAAACATGGTACAAACAACGGTAAAACAGTACATGTGACATCAGTGGATCAACCACAGTTTTGCGATGCTACAAAAATACTTTTTTTGCAAATAAAACAAAAATAACAATTTACTCTTCACGCAAGCTTTAACGTATTTGATGCAATCAGCCTTAGAAAGCACGCTATGCGTGTAATCTGCGGCTGTTTGGGCGTAGAAGAAAGCGTACGCTTAAGCAGTAATTTTCTCTTAAACGGCAGAAGACGTAAAGTCACAGGAGAAGAATGGCTGAGTATATTTGAGTATATTAAGTATTTTCCTATCGCCGCAAAACTCTAGTTGATTCACTGATGTCACATCAGAGTTTTTACCATGTTTCTGGACCTAGGATCATTTCAGTTGTGTTGCTGTCTAATGACACACTACAGCAAGATAGAAATAACTGGCTTAAAACCATTTGTTTGGCTGGTGAAGATACTAGCGTTCTAATAATTTTATTGTATTTTTATAAATTATGAAATGGTACACAATTAAATAGTCCAGACCAAATGTTCTTATGATTATTAGAATACAAATACAATAGTTATTTATTGACTTATATTTTACTTCCTGCTGTATCAGAGAAGAGTGGCATGAACCCTAGCAAGGGTAGGCCCTAGGGGACCAGCTCGAACCCTGCATGACCTCCTAGGAAGGCGTGAGACGAGGCGGAGAAGGGGGGATGCAAGGACGAGATACGGAAAGGGAAGGAAACAGGCGTATCTATTGTGGATATGTTTGGACTGGATTGGCTAACAGGATGATTGGAACGTGGAGCCATGAGCGATTGATTATTCGAAACGCGCTCCTCCTGAAACTTATATACAAACAAACAAAAAATGCACTATTTGGATTAATGGAAAAAACACACACATACTTACACTCTGGATGTGACAGCAAAGAAAATAATAGATTTGCATACAAAAAAAAAAAATCTTAAAAAAAAAAAAAAAAACTATCACTATAGAATAAAAATCTATTACTTTTCTTTTGGTTTTGTTGTGAAATGGTGATTAACATCATCACTGTTCTCAATCATCAGTATTATGATTCTGTCTCATTTATTTGGACCCTACACGTCTCGTATCTTCGTAACAGTTGTTTAAAGGAGCTTGCAGCGCGAGCTGCTCGACCCAGGAGACGTGAAACTGCAGCGTGTGCGTTTTCAGAGATCCGGGGGAGGATTGAGACACTCACATGCTCTCGGCAAACTGAGATCATCAGCCCCCAAAGACACGCCACAATTGATCAAACCCTCAGCGGCTGGTTGGCATGAAAAAGCAGGCTTTCTGAGCGTGGATTATGAACGTGAGCATATCAAACATCCTGACAGATCCCTCCAAGCTGATTAATGATGCCGTGTCTGACTCATTTCCACAAATCGGTTCTTTCAAACTGTTTGTTTCGATGAATAGGTCTGAAAAGTCATCGTAATGGCATATTAAAAATAGTAATGCTAAATGTAGGCGCGTGCAGTCATCAGCACCCTTGGTACATACGATCAAAGAAGAATCTGCATTTTTAATCCTTTATTCAAATATCTAAGCTTTCATTGGATAATAAATGGTTTTCTTAACTACACGTTGGACAAGATTTTTGGCACCCCTATAAATTATTTTTAGAAATTCAATTTCGAGCACTCCGGGGTGATTGTGAACTTAAAATTATCCAGCCATGGAGGGAAAGCAAAGCCCAAATTCCCTTAATCATCAAAAACATTTCTGATATACAGCAAAAGATAAATGAGATTCACCAATTAGTCAAGTGACTTTAGGAAAAGAGCTGGAGCAGTGAAAATTCCCATTTCCATCATCAGGGAAATAATGAAGAATCTCCAATCAACATGCAATGTTATGAAACTGCCTGGAAGAGGACGTGTGTTTATATGATCCTAAAGCACGGCGAGAAGAAGAGTTTAAATGGCTAAAGAGTCTCCAAGGACAACAGCAGAAGAATAGTTGAGTCTTCGAGTAAGAAAACGTTTTAAAAATGTGTCCAACAGCCCCTACATCACCAAACGCTGTTTGGGAGGATTTCAAGAGATATTCTCCTCGCTCATCCAAAAACAATCTCCAGGATGTTCAGTTGTCAGACAGGACTGGAACTACAAATGGCACTGGCTTCTATGATCAGATCAAACAAAAAAATTGGCCTTTTAGCAGCAAACACTCCAAATGGTTTTGGTGAACACATAAAGTACTCCATGTGTACAGTGAAGTATACTGCTGTGTTTTTGATGTTGTATATTTCCGCTGGAGGTCCGGGATGTCTTGTTTAAACACAAGGCATCATGGACTCTATCAAATACCAACAGATAACAAATCTAAAACTGACTGACTCTGTTAGAGATCTTATAATGGGTCATGTTTGGATCTTCCAACCATACAATAATCCAAACCTCAAAATCAACACAAAAATGGCACTAAGCCAATACCAAGCCTCTGCTATGGCCATTTCAGTCCTCTGACCTGAATCCTGTGGAAAATTAGTGAGATGTCAGGTGTTCTCTAACCTCATCAGGCATGATAGGAGAAGGTTTCAAAAAGTATTGAATAAAAAGGTGCCGTTAATTGTGTATTAGAGATATTTATCCCATTTAAAATTTCTATTATCAATAGAAAGGTTAGATTTTTGTAATTTTTTTAAATCAAAGATCAAAAGGATTAACAATGCAGAGTATTTTTTAAAGCCGCCTTTGATCATATTTATCAGATATTTTTGGCCATGACTATATACTGTAATTCACATCCTGAACTGCTGCTGATCTTACAGTAATAAATTATCTCTGGGAATAATCGTAATCAAAAAAAACAAAAAAACATCTTGATATGTGACAGTAATTATTTTTCCATTAAAAATGGTTCTAAAAATATCATATACAATAAACAAATAAATTAAATATTAATGTATTCAGTAATGAAATTCACTTGGAATAATAAGAATTCCAATCTTGATTAGAATCATAATCATAGTTTTTGCACTAAAATGCATTCAAAATGCTTTTTAAATATTATTATGTAATAAACATATATATATAACAGAAATGAAACACAGTTGGAAATTAGTAAACAATAAAAAAAATAAATTTAAATAATTTAAATAAATTAAATAAATCAATAAAAATAAAATGTGATTTTCCCTACAGGACTAAATGGAACTGTAATCAAGGATTTACTTTTTATTTTTTTTTATCTTTTATTTGAGTTTCTGTATAAAGTACATGGACATTTTTTTCTTTTAGAAAATCCAACAAATACAGACTGTGCAACATTCAAGTAATCAAACTCAAACAACATAATCAAGCCAAGTACAAAAGAACCTGATTTAGTGAAGCACTTAAACCTTTGTAGGAGATTTGTGTTTCATTAATAAACACAAGAAATGGCACCTAACGCAGAGCTGCATGAGCTGGATGGACGCAGGTGAAGAAAACAACCCCTTTACATCATGTCCAGCTGCAACAGAAAAAACATCAGTCAACAGCTTACTGATCATAATTACACTCACAAACATGATAAATGATGTGCTTGTCATTGAAACAACCAAACAAGCATGAAAGACTCACCAGATCATCCACATCTCCAGTGTCCTCTTGCGCTGGAGCCGCCTGCACGTCCTCTTTCTGCTCAAACGCCAAGAACTGAACCCAGCAAACACAGGGTTAAACCACCATAATAACACACAGACTTTACCAACAACCTCGACGTGCAAAGCAGATGCCAAAAATACTGAATCAAAAATATGACAGGCTATCCAAGATGCGGATGAGTTTGTTTCTTCATTAGATTTGTAGAAATGTGTCTCTGCATCGGTGTCTCAGCAATGGATGCTCAGCAGTGAATGGGTGCCGTCGGAATGAGAGTCCAAACAGCTGATGAAAACAATAATCCACACCACTCCAGTCCATCAGTTAACATCTGGAGAAGACAAAAGCTGTGTGTTTTTGTAAAACATTTTTAACTTTTATCAGCTTATTCTGACGGCACCCATTCACTGCAGAGCATCCTTTGGTCAGCAAGTGATGCAATGCTATTATTTCTCCAAACCTGAAGGAAACAAACTCAAACTCAAAATATGCATTTTAGATGACCTGAGTGTAAGGATATTGTCGGCAAATGTGATTTGAGTGAATTATTCCTTTAATTAGTTTAATTGAAATAAAAATAACTTTCTGCAGGGTATAGAAGTACCTGGTTTGCCTCTTGTTTGGAAATGGTGCTTCTGTCCACTTCATCTTTGCTGATAAGCGTCAGAGCATCTGAAAACAAAAAAAAAAAACGCATGTTGAAAGCATGATGCCTTATGCTCAACGCGACCAGAAGGCCTGTTCTTTACCTTGGACGAGTAGATCCCAGAACTCCTGGAGATTCCTGTCAGGAACGCTCCTCTTCAGGGACTGCATGTAGCTGTTGAACAGCTCTGCGCTTCCGCTCTGATGGAGTACATTTATGGGCAGGTGCATGCAGTTCAATTCTCTGAGCTCATATTCATAGTCATTCAAAGCAACACATAGAACTGATATCAGGCCGTGTA
The DNA here is from genome assembly GCA_032361165.1 of Enteromius paludinosus. Classification (NCBI taxonomy): domain Eukaryota; kingdom Metazoa; phylum Chordata; class Actinopteri; order Cypriniformes; family Cyprinidae; genus Enteromius; species Enteromius paludinosus. The sequence goes on from JAUMHQ010000063.1 coordinate 20,935,202, forward strand.
CATGCAGCATCTGTTTCAAAAACAGCTGTCTCAGGTGATCAGATTATGAGTGGTCAGGTGTAAACGGGGACCATCATTTTGAAGAAAAAAAAAGAAACTATACACGCACAACCTATAACAGACTATAATATAGATTTCAAGCAGTTACCTAGAAACAGAATAGTGAAATGTTTTAATGATCATTAGGAACCACTGTTATGAACTTAAATTAACGTTTCTATCATTTTTATATGTAAACTTAAAACTTAGATGTAGAGAAAATTAAAAATGTTAAACTAAAATAAGCTGAAGTACAAAAAATTTATATAAATATATAATTTTAAAATAAATAAATAAATACATATAATTTATATTTTTAATCAATTTAATATTTATATTCAATATGTAATTAAAATAAATGTAACGAATCTATAATTTATAAGTAAACTTAAAACTTTTCAAAATTAAAACAAAAAAAATTAATGTTAAAATAAAGTACTAAAATGAATATTGATACATACACTTAAAATAAATAAATAAATTAAAGCTACATAGAAATAATAATAATAATAATAATAATAAAAATAAATGACAAAATACAGACAAAAACGTATAGAAAATGACTTGAACCTGAAATTAAAATAAATTTATTAATAAATAAATTGCTAGCGGCTTTAAAATACAAAGATAACACTGTCAGAAACACATTCTGTCAAGTCTAATGACACTTTGATAAGAATAAAAAATAAGGTAAAAGGTAAAAATACATATTCTCAGCATTTCTTCTGATTATTCTCAGTATGTCTTTGCAAATGTGATTAATCCTCAAAAACTGGTCCAAAATCAGGCGAGCACTAAAATCCTGTCTAGCTAGGCTTTGGACCGGAGCCTCAGACTCCAGCTGAGCTCAGATCGTCTGAAATGAATCCCATACATCCTCCAGCAGTGTTTTTTTCCTAGCGACCCGCAAAAACTACTGATCCTTAAGTGATCCCTGATTGGATGCGGAGGTTTAATTGAGAGCTCACCGATACGGACTGATCCCTGAAGGCCTGGATACAGGCGATGCTCTTCATGTAGTACTCGGGGCTCCTGTTGCCCAGCAACTGCTCAATCCTGTGGGTCAGCTGCTGGCACGCTGTCAAGGTTACAAAACAATGATTATCAAAGCCCGGTTACAACAAAACCTGCAGCTGACATTCAATAACAACACGAGACGTTTAGAGAGAACGCTTTCAATCTTCAGCAAGGCCTTGCAGACGTGCCAGGGGCGGCGGTAGCGCATTTACATTATAACATGTTTAATAGCTGACACTTTAGTGAAGGTTGAGCAATCAAATCTCACCCTGATCGAAAGACACAGTCTTCTGTCGAATCATCGTGCAGAAATCTCGGACTGGATTGATGCTGCCAACCTGAAAGAGAGAGAGCGTCTGTTAAATACGAATGCATGTTGTCCTCAAGTTGCTGTAAATAACTCTGAAAGCACTTTTAAATGCAATTGCATGATGGAACAAGCAAGTTCTGGCCTTCGTACGTTTTTCCAGTTATTATATATCCTTTTCACTCTAAAATATGTCATGTTGTTTACAAAATGAATTGTGAAAGGCCTTTTAAATGACAATGACCATTACTTTAAGACTTTATACTGTTTTATACATTTTAAGGGAAAACATTAAAAACCTCCAATACTTATTTTAATACATGATTTAGTTTAATAAATGCAGACAGTACACTACCACTCATTGGATTTGATCTGAATATATGCTAAATGTAATTTATTGCTGAATTTTTAATCATCATTACTAGGGGTGGGAATCTTAAGGCACCTCACGATCCGATATGTTTCCGATCCCAAAACCATTCTTGATCTACTTTTTTTTAACCACAATTAATTCTTCTGCTGGGAAAATACATCTTTACAACTTTACATGTTAACCAACGTTTGCTTTTTGTTTATATTTGAGATATCTGTATTTTGAGTAGAAACATGCATTTTAGTCTGGGACTAGTTTAAGCCTTGTCTGTGAAACCAGGAGAATATCACATTCTCCTTCAATATTACTGCACATGGCTACATTTTAAATCTAATGTATCTTGTGCAAAATGTACTTTTTTTCATCATTATATAAACAGCCTACTACTTGTGTTGTCTGAGTATGCAAAAGTTTACAGAAATGGTTTTGACTTTTAACAGTTGGGTTTTTCTTTTTTCCCTCTGCATTATTACTAATTACATCATATACAGTGGGCACCTTTACAGGCTGCATTCAGACTAATGCACAGATCTCTTTCGATATGTGACCCTGGACAACAAAACCAGTCGTAAGTGTTAATTTTCCGAAATTGAGATTTCTACATGATCTGAAAGCTGAATAAATAAGCTTCCCAGTGATGTATGATTTGGATGGATAGGGCAATGTTTGACCGAGATACAACTAAATGAAAATCTGGAATCTGAGGGTACAGAAAAATCTAAATCACCTTTAAAGTTCTCACATGAAGATCTAATGAATGCATATTACTAATCACATTTTTTGTATATGTTTACAGTAAGAAATTAACTAAATATCTTCTTGGAGCATGAGCTTTACTTACTATCCTAAGGATTTTTGGCCAAAAAAGAAAAAAGAAAAAATTTTGACCCAAGCAATGTATTTTTGGCTATTGCTACAAATACACCCCAGCGACTTAAGACTGGTTTTGTGGTCCAGGGTCACATATATCAGATGTTTTACTCTGCTCTGAAAACATGAATGACAGTGTGCACATCAGTTTCGTATAAAAGCATTTTAACCGCAGCCGCAATCTGCTTCTTCAGGACAAAAGCGCACGTGACTGTCAGTGACAAAGTCTGTCAGCACGCAGGTTTCATGCATATAATACAAATGCATTCCAAACGGTATATAAAAAAACATATGTAAAGTAAAACACGACGGATGGTCGCACACTCTGTGCACATGTCTCTGCGCAAATTCTGAGCTAGGGCTGGGGGTAAGCGATTATTTTTAAAACGATTATTCTGGCGATTATTTTATCGAATAGTCGACTATTCTAATGACTAATCAGATGATTTATCTAACTATTTTTTTTCTGTTGCATGATAACCCCCCCCCATAAAATCAATAATTACCCCTAAAGATTAAATAGATTACTAATTATAGATATAGATACAAAATACATATAGATACAAAAGTATCCAAAGCCAAACATCTTCTGCTTAAAAACAAAATAACAGCAGTGTTATAAAAAATGGTTTTCACTCAAGTTTAAAGTAACAATGTAACCTAAATGTGTCTGTGTATTCGCTGTATTGACCGATGTGCGTTCAAACAGTGTATTCAGGATGTGAGCTATAACTTATTAACTTATTAGAAGCTCGTCTGCCCGCTGTCATCTGCCCCGGGCCACGAGCACAGGCTACACGCCTTAAAGTGAAAGGACGATGTTGTGCTTATGAGACAGGTGCGTCTTTGGGTTTCCCCTAGGTCCGCTGTCAGGCTTTATCATTCTGCACTCGCGGGATTGAACTGTGTTCCCATAGCGTCCTAGCAGATGCAGTACGAACCAAAGTATTGAAAGGGAACTACTCTCGTAACCCGGGTTGAGACACGGGAACTAGTACTGCCTCCCATGCCGTACTGCAAGAGTCCGGTGCTTCAGTCGAGGACGAGGTAACCTGAAGGCAGCTGTGCGCACTGCCCGCTTATATTTACGCGCGGACACGCCCCCTCAGGCGAGCTTCGGCGTTGCAGTTATCACTGCGAGATTGAATAGGCTTCAGTTAAGGGGAAAAAAGGAGTGGGCGCGATTTGTCGACTACTGGATTTGACGTCGACGTTTTTTTTAGAATCGATTCATCGACGCGTTTATGCGGGAAAATTATTCCGGATCGATTCAGAATCGTTGAAGAGAGGAGGAAGGAAGGAGGAAGGAAAAGGAAAGGAAGTGACAAGTGGCCAGGTATGGTTTCCCATACTAGGAATTAGTGCTCTGCATTTAACC
>JAUMHQ010000063.1:20961925-20973093 GCA_032361165.1 Enteromius paludinosus
ATGTCCATGTACTGAACTGTTATTATTCAACCATGCCAAGGTCAATTCAGTTTTACATTCTATGGCACCTTTAAATATTGCTCACTTCCTCTACTCAGTTTCTGTGTTTTTGTCTTCCACCGCCGTCCCCTTCCACCACCTAAGCAAGCCACAGACCAATTTAGGGGAACGGCCTAACGTTGCCCTCGTTCTCCACCTTCTGCGGGGTCCAGGTCGGGCTCCCTGCCTGTCCCCCGGACAGTCCGCCAAACAAGCTATTTTATCGCAGAGGAAGTGGGAACTAGTGAAAAAAACATTTAAAATGTAGCACTTTCTTGTACAGAAGTAAGTATTTGAATTAAAATGTAAAAAAACGATCCCCCAAAAAAGCAGATTTCTGAGTTTGTTTGTTTTTGTTGTTGTTGTATGAACTTAAAACCACAAGTTGAGAACATTTTTAAACCTGCAGAAGATGTTGGTTTGAATGAAAATGCTGATTTATTCTTCAGCACTAGGTGTCTCTTTTGGAGCAGTAAAACATCACAAACACTGCTTTAAATAAAATCAACCAATCATGAGAGGGGTGCGGAAAAAAACAATCGTTTGGAAGTCGTTGAACAACTTGGACTTCCAAAACCAAAATATAACCTTTCACAGCCCATAATAGAGGCACCTTGCGGTGTGCTTTTACGTGAGCAAAAGTTTTTTAAAAAAGCACTAGATTGCTAATGTAATGAAGTATTAAATGTCATCTCAAATGAAACATATTATGCTTTGGAATGTTGTGAAATAAAGGTTTGAGAAGAAAGACACTGATAAAGTACAGACCCTTGAAAAGGCCTGAAAAATACTTCATTACTGTCTGCTTCTGTCAAAGAATAAAGCAGATTTGCAGAATGACTGAGTACCTTTGTTCAGCAGCTCTTGGAGGAGGCCGCTCCACTCGGAGCGGAAGATGTTGGCCCCGGTGAGGCTGCCGTCTCCTCCACACACACACAGGTTAGAGATGCCGCGGCTGACCAGGTTAAACGCGGCAGCTAGACGCCCCTCTCTGGTGGTGAAGGCCTTACAGCGAGCGCTGCCGATCACTGTCCCTCCCTGAGTCAACAACACGGTGCTTTAGTCACGGACAGCTGTTTACTGCAACGCGGTAAGGTTTGAAGAGGTTTGAAGCCCAAGCGGTCAAACACATGCATCAGAGTCAAGCATTCATTTACTAACTACTTAAAAATTTAAAACATAAATTATGTGAATAAAAGCATGTAAATATTTGTAAAACACATGTTTGTGTGCATTTATATACACATACACAGAGCACACATATATTATGTAAACAACATTTTTTATTTCGGATGCAATTAATTGTGATTAATCGTTTGACAGCACTCTTTTTATTTATTATATAATTAAAAAGAATTATATATTAATTGCAACATGTAGTTTGTTTGAGACTTGTTATTGCACTGTTGATCATTTGTTGATTTTTTTTATTTGACTGTAAATAAATACATGAAATATTCAATGTTATTATGTGTGAGAAACACAACTTGTTTTTGTTTTTTTTTCAGATTAAAAAATATTGCATTGATGCATCACATTCAGTTTGAACACACATGATGCTCAGTGCTGTTTTGACATCAAACTTGATGCAATGCATCAACAAAAGTGATTGAAAATTGGATTTATCATTTCACAATTTTACTGAAACAATAACGCCAACTGGGTTTGGTAATGTGCATTTAAAAGTCTCCAAAACACTTTCAAACAGGATAATACGTGAACAACTGCAGAATAATAATGGACTCATATCATCATATAAATCTCTGTAATAATTTGATATGTAATTCAGACTGAACTAACTGCTTACAGGACAAGTGCATGGAAACCAAACCAATGCATGGAAAAGAGCATCTGAGACACTACTGTAAATGCAGAATATCTCTGTCTTTGTTTAAGAGCACATGCAGCAGGACAGCTTACCAGTTTACCAGCTTAACTGAAGAACACAGAACAGACAGAAGAGAAAGAGCTGCAGGTCAACCTCAGAAACCCTCGACTCAAACCAATGCATTAACAACACCAACACTATTCAAAATCATCTTCCTTCATTCAGAAAGAGCTGAAATCAAAATGTTTTGAAATAACTTTTTTAAATAAACAGAAAAATGCTTGGAAATGTTGCCTTGGTTTAGGTTACTAAAACTTAAATAAAAACAATAAAAAATTACATAAAAAAATTTTATTTAGTAAAGCTAAATAAAAATACTAATAAAATCACAAAAGTAGAGCAAATTATAAAAATTTAAATAAACTTAATATGAAAATGTAAAAATAAAACCCAATTTAAAATATAAAATCAAATCAAATAATAGTGTTGGAATAATATTAAACAAACACTGCACTACACACACATATATATATATATATTTTTTTTTTTTTTTTTTTGTATATATATATACACATGTATTTTCCATAACATTTACATTTTTGTAAGTTTTACAAATTTGGTTGTGCTTTATCACTGAGATGAAGAACAATTGAAGAACTAAAATACACATTTATAATAATATTTTTTTATATATTTATAGCATTTTTTTTCAGATTTAGTTATTTTAGCACATAAAGTCAGACTAAAATTAAAATTAAAATCTAATAAATAAATAATAACAAAATGTATTTCATTTCATGTGTATTTTATGATATTTTTTAAAATTATATTATGAGTACAGCGGGTTGTTAAAGAAATGTTTCCATGAAGGAAGAGCATATCACGTAATTTGAAATGTCTTTTTTCAGACGTAGCGCTCTCCATAGAGTACAGTAACTAGCACTGCTGACTAGATCTAAACCGCAGCTCTGTTGAGATCTGTTGAATCTCTTACCAGCTGAATTATATTGGTGACGCTTTGCCAGTTGGCCAGTTTGATGTTGTCTCCTCCGTCTACCAGCCCCTGATATCCCTGAAATCGAATACACTCATTAATGCTCATATATATGTTTCATGTAAACACGTTTAAAGTTCTGCCACATCATTATCATCCATACATCAGCACATGAATGATGAGAGATGGAGTACCTCATAAACCAGATACACCTTGGCGCCCACATAGATGCCCATCCGGGTCACGGCACGGATCGCTGCATTCATACCTACAGAGAGACAGCACTGAATCTCAACCAATCACACCACACTATTATAAATCAGCACTTATTTAACCTTTAAAATATAGATTTTTATTCAGTCAATGTGTGTATTTTATTTCAAGTCATGATATTTTGTATTTCTTATTTATTTAAAAAAAATTTTATTATTATTTTGCATGCTTTTCTTTAACTATAATAACCCTGTTTGGCATATGACTAATGATAACAAGCAAATGAGGGTGAAATGTATAATAAAATAATGTCAGTATCTAAATAAATAAATACATACATGAAAAAAATAATACAATATAATATCATTTCTCATTTTCTTCTGATTTTAAAATATGTTCTTGACAATTGTTCACCTGCTGACATAAGCTGTATCATTGTATATATGCAAATAGATCTACTTTTCTATTAATCCACTGTATTTCAGGCTCAAACTGAAACGCTGAATACATGATTTAAAACATTAGTATCCTGTAAACAAATGAACAAACATGGCATATTTCATTAGTTTATGTTTCTGTAATGTGTGCAGAGTTCAGAGCTTGACCTTGCGCGTCTCCTCCGCTCGTGAGCGCGGCGATGGCTGTGCCCGCGCCCGTCATCCGCAGCTTCTCCAGCCCCGAGGTACTCATTTCTGAGACAATAACAATATTATACCGTTACCGATCCGTTTAGAGAAGATTGTCTGCGCCGACTGACCTTCCGCGCTGACGGAAGGACGCAATTGTGAGTGTTGACGTGCCCGCGCTGACGTCTACGCCCACTGTATGCACCGTACTGCACGGCGGAGCGCGTGCGTGCGCGCTCCTTAACCGTGCTGCGATTTCCTTAGCTTGGAGCAACAGCCACATCCCAGAAAACACAAATATGTCCTTATAGTCCTCCTGAATATGTCATAAGTTGATACTCTTAGGTTTTCTAACATTAAAAGGTCCGCTAAAATATTAAAGTTTAGCAAAACATGTGCGTTCCGTTTAATAATTTTGCAAACATGATGTGAACGTAACATTTAAACGTTCAGAAAGTAGTAAATATGCACGCATCGAACACGCGCACTATTCCGATGACGAAATTGGCGCCGCGCGCACTAAAGCTGACCCTCGCGTACGCGTACAAGTAAAATACGCGCTTCACAATAAACCCTAATACCAGTGTACTTCCACAGTAACTAGATGTGTATGTAGTATGTAACCACAGTGTAAGTACACACCGGTACGTAGTATCTACAGCTGTAATATTTCTGTAACAACCCTCAGGATGGTGTGTGTGAGTACAAATGTGTAACAGGACATTGGTAACAACACTTTTTGGTAAATAAAGCATTAGACTTTTTATTAAATAGACAGTTGCTATGGATTTAGTATGTAATTACTCTGATGTTACACAATGCAGCTGGCAGTAAATTAGGCTTTACATATAAATTGTGGTTGGCGTCCAGAATGTTACACTTTATATTAAGTGGGCAGTTCCTGAGGAGTTACCATGTATATACACTGCCATTACAGAGGTGCAGCAACTCCACCCACTTTACATATCTCTAAACGTACCCAACTACACCCCCTGATCACCCCTGTTCCAGTTACTCTTATACATACTGCTGTTACTAAATGTAGCATGTAATTCCTGTTACATGACTACTTAGTGAAGTAAAAAAGTGATGTTACCATTGTCCTGTTCCACATTTGTACTCACACACACCATTCTGAGCGGTGTTACATGTGTGTAGTTACAGAAATATTACAGCTGTAGATACTATGTAGCAATGTGTACTTACACTGTGGTTACATACTACACACACATCTAGTTACTGTGGAAGTACACTGGTATTAAGGACACTTAATATAAAGTGGGACCAATTCGACAGATTCGTCCAAATAAAATATTTCACAAAGAAAACGTTCCATTTGAAAATTTTACTAGCATTTTGTAAACGTTCTTGAACTTCCAGAACAAGTATAGCAACATTGAAGTGAACACCCTACTAGAACATTCCAGAAAGGTAGTATTTTGCACACAGTATGTGAACGTTACCCTACTTGAGAATGCTTTTTTTTATGTTCTGGAAAAACAATGCAAAATAGTGAGATGAAAGCCCAACTAAAACGTAAAAAGGTCCATAAATAATATTTAATATCGTTTTGAGAACATTAAAGATTAGACAACTTTGATCGAACATTCTATTAACGTTGCTGGAAGAACCTTGAGAGAGTTCCCTATTACCTGCAGGCATGACTGCAGTATAAAACTAGTTTTTATTAATCTGTCATTTTATCCTACAGACGTCACCTATGTAATCTGAAATGCAGTAGATCAGGCATCCGGTCTGTCCAAATAAGTTGCACAGAAAAGGGGCCGGGGACTTAACAGCGATTTGACATAAGCATATGCATTTTAATAAGTGTCAAATGTTTTAGTGAAAAGCAGGTTAAGGGGCTCAGAACAGCACTATGGAGAATTTGTTTGATTAAAATATGCATTTATGATTTTTTAAAAGCTAAATTTGTAAAGATAAATTTTTTTGCTATTATTTAAAAAATCTTTATTTAATTTAATTTTGTTTTGTAAATATACTGCAGTGCAAATGTTGCTATAACTGTTACTTCATGGGATGCTATAGAAACACAGGGTTTGATTCACACCTGATAAATACTTTCAGATCAATTGCATTATAAAAAAGCTTAATATTTAATATTTCAAGCAAATGATTAAAATACAACATATTTTCCCCCCCTCATCGGTTACAGTCTGAATATCTCTTCCTCTGTAAACTGCGAACACAATAAAATGTGTGAACTTTGAACATGCATGATAAGTTATCCATTTTGCTTCTTAAGTGAATGGATATGAACCGCTGTATTCATAATTCATACACGCATCTGAAAAGCAAAACAGAACGAGCCGAGTTTGGTACAGTACATCAGTGTTTATTCCATGCAGTTGCTCTGCCTTGATTTTACAAGTCTCTCCTGTCGCACTGTACGCAGGATATTACAGGAATCATCAGGATTGGTTGATCATAACACCATTCAAGATAAGGAAGGAGAAAGGGCTGAGTAAGAAACAAACTGGAGAAGGAAAATGAGCCCAGAGCTGAAGATATTCTGCACAAAAATAGTTTTGTTTTTTTTTAAATACCTGTATATGTAGTAGTTGACAAAGCAATTAAAAATGGTTAACATGAATAAAGACAGACGATGGCAGGAGAAACGGTACGGTTCATACTTTCAGCCTGCATGACACTGGAATTATCTTTACAACCAGAACATGTGTGTGTCATTTTATTACAATGATGAAACGTAAGACAATTAGCTCTTGCTAGAAACAACAATCTGTGAGAATGACGTCTGAAAAGCTTTCAGATCTAATAATTTCCCCCCTTGTTTTCCACAGAAAAAAATAACATGTTGATGAAGAACATTTGGAAGCTTGTTTCTGCCACCAGAAAAATTATATATTTTTTTTTTCTCGGATTATGAAATATAAACTCAGAATTGCAAGATATAAACTTCTAAAAAGTGACAAAAACCTTTATTATATAGCAGAAAAGATTTAAATAAACAATCACTGTGAGATATAAACCAAGAATTACAAGATATAAAATAAACAATAATTCAGAGAAAAAAAACAAAAATGCATTTTATGGTTTGAAAAATAAAAAATAAAATAATAATAATTATTATTTTTTCTCAGAAAGTATAAAAAAAAAAAAAAAAAAAATTGTTACATAAAAAAAATTCAATTATCTGTTTTATGTTTATATTCCATGGCAGAAATGGGCTTCCATAATAAAACAAACAAATGTTGATTTCTGAGAGAATTATTCCTTTAAGATGCCATCTCACCTCATCAGTAATACTTCTGAAGACACTTCTAACATACACAAGACAATTATGAGATGAAGGAACATGGAAATTAACAGCTAGTGCTCCAAAATAAATTAATGATCGTGTAGACCAGCTACAAAACAAGACATTTTTAAATTAAAATCAAAATCATAATTTACAGGATTTGTGGCCGGAAAGACTTCATACATCATCATCATACATCGCTCACTAAAAACCCAGGCCTGATCTTTAGCAGAACACGTAAACGGAGACAATGAGGTTGGTGCGTGTTTTGGGTCTGCCTTCACTTCATCTAAACACACCTTGCGTTTTTAGCACGTTACCATCACACTGAACTCAAAGCACAAAAAGTGTACAGTAATAATTGCTTACTTTACCCCTTGTGGTCAACATAACTGGATTTTTTTTCTCTCTCAGAAAAGAGTTAAAAATAGGCGCCACGTACCAGAATGGAAGTTTGTGTTGCATGTTGACCTAAAGTTTGTTTCCAGTGGCCTTCGCTTTGTTCATTTGCTGCAAACCTTTCTCATAAACTCAATGATACTGTAGTTTTAATGTGGTGTTACATCTCGCAAGGCTTCATTTAGTAAGACATCAGAAAATAATAATAATAATAATAATAATACCATTCACAGTTGATTTCACATGCCGGTTCAGAAACACATCCGGCTGCATTTACTGATGATGAACCAGGCATTTTAACTAGTGCTATAACATCTCTATCTAAACACAGGGTAAATATGAATGCAACAATTAAATATAGACGCGCCGGACGATGCAGTGTCCCTTTCGTTAGGAAACGACTAAATGAGAAGACATCAGCGAGGGAGAAATGACACACAGACTACGGTGTTTGCACTGCAATAGAATCCAGCTTGTTTTGTTTAAACGCAGTGCAAAAAAAACCCCCAAAAAACAACTGAAACGAGACAAAACTTTGCGGAGACTCTAAAAACACTGAACCTGAGCATAAACCAGCACGGGAGTTCTTGCATTTCTTTTTCTTGCCTTTTTCTGTTTTACTCAAAAAAACCGCGACGTGTAAAAATAATGAACTCAAGTCTGCAAAAATAGAGGTCTTTTACAAAGCACTTTATTTCCGCCTCGCGTCTGTCCAGCCTGCTAGACAGTCATCCTGAGCCATTGATTCTCTATAGCCTGAGCGCATAACTGACGTTATTGCTGATTCACCTGAAACAAACCAGGCCTGTGCTTCTGCGGTCTCCTTCAGCGGCACGCTATAAACACACAAAACAGACGCTTTCACCAAAACACACTATTCTGTCGTTCCAAACCCGTGTGACTTTCCTGCACGATATAGGATGATGCTTTTATGGTCTTCTTTTGGTGGTTTTGGAGCTTGACAGGCTGCATGAACGAACGAAAGTCAAACCGGTTTGGAACAACATTCATTTTACGATACCTTTACCTCTACAGGGACACTGCATCTCCAGAACTTCTTCACTGCTGCTCAAAAACATGGAATAATTACGCTTTTTAAGGGTTTTAAGTCGTCGCTTCTGCCAAACAAGAATGCATTTATTTGTTAAAAAATACAGTACAAATAGTGAAATATTATTAGAAATTAAATGACCTTGTTTTCTATGTCAATATGTGTTAAAATACAATTTATTTCTGTGACGCGCCGCTGAATTTTCAGCATCATTCCTCCAGTCTTCAGTGTCACAGAAATCATACTAATCTACTCATTTGCTGCACAAGAAATATTTATTATTATTATTATTAATGTTGAAAACAGTTGTGCTGCTTCATGCTGTTCTGAAAACCGTAAAATAAAAATGTATACTATTGAATTCAATTAATAAAAAAAAGTGAAACAGATCTCCATTTCAGATAAATGCTTCCTATTCAATAAAGAATCCTAAAAATGCCAGTCAAAATTGTTTTCATTATTGATAACAACAACAAGCATTATTAATAATTAAACACCAATAACAATGAAGCAGCAAACCGACATATTAGCATGATTTCTGAAGGATCGTGTGACACTGAAGACTGGAGGAATGATGCAGAAAATTCAGCTGAACATCCCAGAAATAAATTCTATTTTACAATATATTCCCCTAGAATACGGTCATATGAAATCGTAAAAATATATACAGATTTTACTGCATTTTTGATCAAATAAATCCATAAGCAAAAGAGCCTTTTTTTCCATCATCTCCATCTTTTGAGCAGCAGTGGACACCGTCAACACGATGGAAATAAAGCAACTCTTCGTGGTTGATGTCCGAGTGTCCCGCTCTCCGTCCGCAGCGTCTCTTCAAAACACAGTCCTGAGATGAGGAAAAAAGCTGCTCGGGTTGGCTTCAAACACTGATATGATCGTTACAGACGTTGTTCCGCTAGAGCAGTTGCTCTTTGACTTCCTGCAGCAGCCTGATTGGCTGATCGAATGCCGACCATGCTGGGACATCTCTCCACACGTCTTGGAAGTCAAAACAAGAGCAAAATAAAACAAAGAAGGACATCGTTCCTGCTGGTGCTCAAACTAAAGTTACCCTGAAGGGGCGTCGTTTCTGTAAACTCAGGAAGTAGCAGGTGTCCAGAGACATCCGTCATGGAATGGATCCTCAAGCTACGCACTTAACACTTTCGCTCACGCTTCTACGGACATATATACACACATTCTTGCAGACCGCAATCATCTTCTAACTAACTAACTAACTAACTAACTGGTTAAAATCGAGTCCACTTGTACACTCGAGCGACTCGCTGTCGCTGTTCTTCGAGTTCCTGATTTGTGTTTCCTCCGGCTCGTAATAAAATAAATTATGCGTGTTATTCTAGCTACATTATGACTTCAGAGGAATCTGCCTGAGATGCTCAGAGAGAGAGAGAGAGAGAGAGGTGGATTATGGGAAGGGCTGATCAGGCGTGCATTATTGCCGTGTTTCCTCCGAAGGCCGGCGCTCACCAGGATGAAGGAGCACAGGGCTTTTTGTTCCTGATGGTGGCGTCGGAACATTCTGCATCCGACGTGTCGCAGTCGGAGTCTCCGAAATGCAGAGGATTCTGATGAACAAACAGGAAGTTCCATTTAAGTTCATTATATTAAGGGATTCGAACACTTCAGCATATTCCGCTCTCATTAAAAACACTGATGGTCATTCTTCAGTATCCTGTCCTCCGGAAACATTACGTTTTATTAACTGGATTAGCAATGAATCGTCTGATTGAGTCAGATCTTTTAAATAAATCTGTGATTCAGTTCTGAAAAGAGTCACTGAATTTTTGGATTCCCACATTTTTTGTGAGTCTGAGAGCTTTGTGCTAAAATGATTTCCGGTTAGTATTTCACTTATTCAGCAACATATGTTTGCATGTTCACAGTGCTGTAATGACGGTTAGGGAACAATTTAAGTATTTTATTTAGATTGAAGTATTTCAGTTTTTTGCATTTAATTCATTTAAAATAAAATATTTTAATTTCTTTCAAATATTTCATAGTTTTAGTCATTGTTTTATTCAGTTATCATCTTAATATTGTAGTTATTTACATAAATTTTAAATAAAAAAAGAAAAAGAGAATGCATTATATTTTGTTTTCCATTTTAAAATTATCAATTCCATTTTTATTTATTTAAAATGTTGAATATATTTTGATAATCAATTTAATTAGTTTTCATTTAAAGTTTAATTACAGATAAAATATATAATATCCTAACTTTATTTTAATTAATAAGAAATCATTTAAAAATAAAATATTTAATATTTCCATTATACTTTCATTATTTAGATCATTTTTATTTAAAAACAAATTATGTTTTTATTTACTCATATCATTTACTTCAAAAACATTAACTGTAAGCATTTTATTTTATTTAAATCTCTATCCCAATTTTTTAATTATTTTTTTTAAGAAATGATGTCATTTGCAACAGTTTAAGAAATCAGGGTTTTGTTTATTTAAATTTTTATTTTAGTATTTATAATGATTTTTAATTGTATTTTTTACAATTATTTTTATTTCCCAAATATATAAAATACACAATATATTAGTACATTTTATTTTGTTCTGATTGATTGAAATAAATTATTTTCTTTAAAAATATAAATATATATATATAAATTAAAAATGTTTCATTATTTGGAATCATTTATTGATTAATTTCAATGATTCCAATATTTCAAATATTACTTTTATTTTGATTGTTTATTTTAAATTAT
>JAUMHQ010000063.1:21061315-21073440 GCA_032361165.1 Enteromius paludinosus
ATATATAAATAAAATGAAAATATAACTTATCACATGACTTTTATATAGTTTTTAAAATAATTATATAATTAAAAAACTTTAAAAAAAGAGTTTAAACTATTTAAAATAATACATATAAATAAGAAGAAATAAAATAAAAACAAGTCATATATTATATAAAATAAATAAGAAATAATAAAGAGTAACACAAGTAAAAAAATAAAAGAAATAATAGCAATGTAAATAATCTCAAATTAAAGTAAATACAAATAATAATATAAATTATAACAAAACTTTTTTGTAGTTTTTAAAAGAATTATATAAATTACAAAAAAATACAAAAATAAGAATAAACAATATACAATAACAAATAATATAAATAACAGGAAAAACAATTAATAACAAGTAATATATAATCTAAAATAAATATCTAAAGTAATAATAAATAGCAACACAAGAAATCTAAAATAAATAAATAATAATAATATAAATAATATTACATTTAAATAAATATATAATATATATATATATATAAAAATACATAATATATATTATATAAAAAATATAAAATAAGAATAATAACAACAAAAAATAATATAAAATATGAACTAATTACACAATATAATTAATAATCAGAAGAAAATAAAGAATACAAAAGTAAACATAATAAAAATCAATCAAAAAAATAAAATAATTTATATAGTTGAAATAATATATTACAGCTTTATTATTTATATATTACAGATTTATTTATATTATGAATAGATAAATAAATGTAAGAGTAAAAATAAATATCTAATAATATATAATATAAGATACAATTTGAAATGTGATTTTAAGGGCATTTTTGCTTACTTTTATGACTAATCTGTTAGTGTCTTGTCCTGAAGGTAAACCAGCTGCTTTATAAATTGGGTGTTAAAAGAGGCTACTCTTGCCTCTCTTTGTACACAAAGAGTTAATAGAGACTGTTAGAGACCTACTTCTTCACGTTTGGTGGCGTCACAGCTATCATCACGGTCAGAAAGTGAGGTGTGTAACGATTTCCGCCTGCGTCCTTCTCTTTCTCATCTCGCGAGAGATGTAATCCGAACACGTCTGGCATTTTCAGATTACCTCAGGGTCCTGTCGAGCGCCGAGATGACAAATCTGCTTATTTACCAAGGCTTCCAGGTGAGCTAGCAGTCGAAACCCAACACCTTCGCACCTTCTCTGGCTCGACGTAAGCTGGTTAGGAGAGCTGGAGGATGCCCTGAGACGCTCCCAAACTTTATTTCCGCTCGTTGAAACTGATAGCGCATTAGGAAAATGCCAGCCTGAAGGGTCGCGGAGAGAAGACGAACTCCCACGGCCGGCGACAACCAGACAGAAGGGAGAAAAGGAGAAGCTCCTGTCAGTCTGGAGAGATTATTTCCTTCCCTCTTCTCCCAAAAACACGCTAAAGCCGATTCAGCAGGCCTTCCCGTAGGGCCCCGCGCCGCTCTCCGGATGAGATCGCAGCCTTGATTCTTCCCAAACAAGTTCATTAAGGGTTTTGTCGTGGCCTTGATGGGTTTCTGGTATCGACGCGCTTGCAGATTAAGTTTCTCGGGTGTATAAAGCTGTGATTGTTCCCTGAACGAGAGCTCAGGACTGGTCTGTTAGACGCAAACCAGCAGGATCTGCTCCGACTCTAGTCTGAAAAATCACAATAAAAGTTCAATAATAATACATGCTGCTGATTAATCGCGATAGAAATACAAGTTTTTGTTTGCAAAATATATACCGGTCAAAGAGGAAAAAGGTTTTAACCAAAAAAAAAAAAGAATAAGTGTAATACTGCTTTAAATTGCTGCCCCCCCCCCACCCAACCTAAAAAAAGAGAAAATAAATAAATTAAAAGGTTTTCTGTTTAAATTAATTGCAATTTTGTTTTTGTTTTTCCAAGCCAGAAATAAATATCATACATTTTTCACTGATTTACTAATTTACCCAGTAAAATGTCATGCAGTGTAACAATCTTGTCAGGCATATTTACAACAAAAATCAATTTATGACACATTAAAAGACTAATTACTTTCACCCCAAATACTATGCAGTTGTAATTTTACATTTTATGTTAATCTGCCACTACCCGTTTTACCCATTTGTCAGTAAGATTTTTTACTGATTTAAAACACAGTAAAATTTTATACGCTCCCTTAATCTTTTATATATTTTAATAAATCAGAATAATCTTGTTGTTCGAACTTTTACATTAATATTGTGTTACACTGAATGACAATGTAACATTATTTCAACTACATTTTGACATTATATTGTCCAACAACTTATTTGAAACCTTAAAAGTACACACATGAATGTAAATATTTATTTTTATATATTAAATATATTTATTTGTATTATATATTGCTTGAATATAAATACATGCATGTAAATATTTTCGAAATAAATATATACATGCATGTGTATTTATATATGCATAATAAATAAACACAAATACATAAAAACATTTTTGTATTAATCACGATTAATTGGTTGACAGCACTAACTAAGATGCTTGGGCATCTATTTTGAGAGGAATAAAAAAGAAAATTCATATGTGGATATATTTTCTGTATAACTAAAAATACTTAAATACTTAAAAATAATACGGAGTAAAAAAAAAATTGCATAAATAAAAAAAATAATGAAAATACAATCAATAAACAAAAATAACATAACAAATTAAAATGTAAATAATATAAATAAGAATATACAATAAATAAAAATATTAGTGCTGTCAAATTATTAAACACAATTAACTGCATCTAAAATAAATGTTTTTTAATAATACAAATAATAATACATATTGCAAAAAAAATATATTGATATAAATTCTATTTAGACATAAATAGGGAATAAAATTATAAAAAAAAAAACTCCCTATATCAATTACTACATAAAAAGCAACAACAAATAATAGATAACAGTAACAAATAATATAACAATAAATAAATATCATAATAAAAATATTTAATATATTATAAATATGTATAATTTATATATTATAACTATTAAATTATTTAATTAAAATATTAAATGAAAATTAAATTAATAAAAAAAATATGAGATATAAAAAACAACATAAAGTGTAAAAAAAAACTAAAATATACTGTAACGCAATACTATAAAGAATAATTATGAATTTTTCCTTTAAGATGAAATGTACTTTTATGAAAAGAACAGGTTCCCATTGGAAACTTTTTCTTTTCTCCTCATGCCGTGTGATATAATAACAATAATAAAAATAAAAAAAAACCTATTCACCCTGGCTTTCAAATGGAAAATAACTAGATATAAGGTGTTTGTTCGAGGCTTTGTGATTTGCAGAAACGCTCTGATTCTGATATGTATTCCATACAGAAGTCCGTACGGAAATCCCAGACGCGTTATTCTCCACAATTCCTCCCAGATTTGATTATGATAAAGTTCTATTAGTGTGTAGCGGTAAATAGAGAATCCATTTCACGTTCTATTGAGAGCGGAGAATTGACAGCAAAAGTGAAAATGAAAAGCCGAGCAAACATCAGGCGTCAAATTATTGAAGCACATAATCAGCCGACGGAAAGCTCACCTTAGCAGGGATTCCTTCACTAATAAGAGTCTGAATCCTGCCGTAATGACTCTCAGCCCGACCAAATCTCATTGCTTTAAGCTCAGGATAATTACTCGCAGAAACTAGGAACAAAACGGGTTATCCTGAACACGCTTAATGTGGATTTATGCTTTTCATTTACAGCTGTAAAGCCATGATCTGACTGCAGTATGTTTTATGGTGTTAGTGTCTCTGTTATGTTGATCAAGTCCTCTCACAAGCACTCGTGGCTATATATACATACTTTGGCTAATGAAAGTGTAAAAAAAAAACATTATTAATTTAGAAATATGGTTGAAGCTTATGGTATAAAGTCTTCCTGAGTGTTGTTCTGCATGAGCATGCAATTTCTTTACAGTCTCATAAAATCAAGCGCAGATTTGCTAGCAAATAATAATACGTATGTAGATAAATGTGTATTCATTATTTTTCATCTTTGTATTATTTTATTCTGTTTATGCTAATCTTTTATTATTTGTATATTTACTTATATTGTTTAATATATATATATATATATATATATATATATATATATTACATGAATAATAAAAAAATCTAAATATAAAGGTTACCTTCTACCAAAGCGCCACAGGAGCTGCCCACTTCCTGTGCCCTGTGTAGGCCTCCTGATCCTTCCTATAAGGCAGACCATAGGACAGGGCTCTAAACAGAGGAGGTAACTACTGCAACCCAACCGGTAGGACTGGATACCACTGGGAAAGCGGAGTCCCAGTGCTACGGAGTCGCCCCCAGGAAAACACGGCCCTAGTAAATGTACCGTGGAAAACACATATGGGATCCCAACAGGGTCACTCATATGGGCACTAGCCTGACAGTAGCTTTCAAGAATTTCAAGAATTTGCCTGGCGCCAAATGTTCCGCCACATGTGGCCACCGGAGTGCTGGAGGACTAAACAGGGTTTTCCCAGACAGGGAACTCTTTGGAGAAAAGCCCGCCACAAGCCGACTCTGAACTGGGCCTCTCAGTGCCACTACCCATTTGAGGTGAGAGCACAAGAGGAAACCGGTTCGACATGCAAGCTATAGAACCTAGCAAACGTGTGAGGAGTCACCAAGCCTGCAGCTCTACAGATGTCTGCCAGCGAGGTACCATGAACCAGCACCCTGGGCGATGCGACACCTCTAGTGGAGTGAGCACGTAACCTGAGCGGGCAGGGCACACCTTGTGCTTCATAAGCCAAGGTGGTGGCATTCACTATCTAGTGGGCAATCCTCCGCCTTGGAGACAGCCTTTCCTTTCTGCCGTCCTCCATAACAGAAAAAGAGCTGTTCTGAGGTCCTGAAGCAGGTTCACCACCTGATCCCTAAAGGGAGTGGTAGGAACCTTGGGCACATAGCCGGGTCGGGGTCTCAGTGTTGCACTGGAGTCAGCCGACCCAAATTCAAGGCACGATTCATTGGTTGAAAATGCCTGCAGGTCCCCCACCCTCCTGTTCGAGGCCAGGGCTGCAATGGCTCGAAGGGGGCAATTTGTAGGGCTCTCAGCACCATTGCCAAATCCCAAGAGGGGAGGGAGGTCTAGGTGGATTTAACCTCCTGGCCCCCCTAAGAAACCTAAAGACCAGATCGTGCTTCCCCACCGACCTTCCCTCTATGGGGTCGTGATGGGCGGAAATAGCAGCAATGTAAACCTGAAGGGTGGAAGGGTCTACGCTCCAACCCTTGCTGCAAGAAGGAAAGCACGGCTCTGATCGGGCACCAGAGACGGCAGTCTCAGCCTCAGATGTCACACCCACGGAACGTTGGCTAAACGTCTGATGCATGTGGTACACTTAACTGGAAACGCTTCAGCAGTGTCAAAGTCATCAAATGATTGGTTGAATTTTACTGGATTTCCAGGGGACGCGAGTGTCGCGTTTATTTTCGGTCCGCCTGGAAACAAAGCGCAGACGTGTGATTGTGGAAAAAAAACCCTGTCGTGTTTACATGAGTGACAATAAGCATTTATTAAGATCAGTTAAACGTTGGATTCTCAAAAGTATGCTATCCAATTTTACTAGTTGTGTGAAGAACCTAACTCAGAAGTGGATATCATCCGCGTTTGCTGGCAAACATGAAACAACAGACGTTGACATCGCAGCTTGCCGATTCAGTATTGTGTTCTGTTCTCCAGATTTGCTCGTGGGTGTTAAAAAGTGGAGAGATATGCTTCAAACAGATGTTTATCGTGAGCGTCTCTTTGGGATCGGACTGACTGTTGCACGCCTTTTGTTGTTGTGGGAACATTTCCACGCCCTCAAAACGTGACGCTGAACGAAACGAACTGTGATTTTTTGTTTGACATGTCGGTCAAACGGACTTATGGGCGGGCCTTGCCAAAGAAAGCGGCTAAGAATTCCAGACCTTCACCCGTCAGTCTGAAGGACTGGCTACGCGAGACTAAAAGTGCGTTCACACCGGACGCGAATGAAGCGTCAAGCACGAGTGATTTTTAAGTCAATGCAAAGACGCGGTTAGACATCCTGCGGCACAAAGTAAGCGGCGCAAATGGCGCGATTCGCACGAATTATACGGCGCACTTGACGCGTGATTCGCGCGAAACACTCAAGTTGAAAAATCTGAACTTTGGCGAAAATTCACGGTGCATTAACCAATCAGGAGCTTGCTCTAGTAGTGACGTGGATACTATCAAGCGGAGGCAGAATTCCATACTATGGAGGACAAAATCATCTTGGCTGTATGTGGAGGAGCTGTACGACACATCTTCGTACTTTAATAGAAACAGGAATGAAAAGGAAATACAGTAAATACTGGATTCATTAAACCAAAGCTTGCCTTTTAGATATGCACAAAACAAATTTTACCTCATGTCTAACCACCACAGAGATTGGGAGTGCCTGGCCTAAGCCCCTCCCATGACGCGAATTTCATGCGCGAAAGAAGCGAGTAAACTCAAAATGTTTAAGCGTCCAACTATGCGCAAATAGCGCGATTTATTTGCGCAATTCGCGTCTGGTGTGAACGTACCTTATGGACGGTGCTCGTGCAGAAGCGATAGTGAGAGATACCTCCTGGGGTAGGTCACCTATAACCTCTGCGTCCCATCCAGGGACCACACGTGGAGTTTCCACAGGTCTGGAAGCGGGTGCCAAAGGGTGGCCTGTCTCTGAGAAAGCAGATCCTTCCTCAGAGGAATTGGCCAGGGAGGGGCTGTCGCGAGGAGCATGAGTTCCGGGAACCAGGTCCTGCTGGGCCAATATGGAGCCACTAACAGGACCTGCTCCTCGTCCTCCCTGATCTTGCACAGTGTCTGTGCTAGAAGGCTCACTGAGGGAAACACATACTTGCGTAGGCCCTGGGGCCAGCTGTGTGCCAGTGCCTCGGTTAGGGAATATATGTATATTTATACACAAAAAAAATTGTGGGTATTGTATTGTTCATAGAAATTGTAATTATTTGGATATTTACTTATATTAAAAATATAAACTAAATAAAATTGTTAAATAAAAATTAAATATAAAAATACTAAATAATAATATAAATATTAAATTATATGAACAATTCATATAAGTTTGTGTGTATATACACACATTTATTTTTTATTGTTCATTTTTTTAATATAAATTGATATTATTTGTTTATTTGCCTATATTAAAAATACAAATAAAATATAAAAGTAATAAATAAAAACAAAAGTAATAAATGATATAAACAATACATATCCACATATATTATAGTAAGTATTTAAAAAACACAAATATTAAGGAATATTAAAAATGGCAAATAACAAATATATAAAGTATTTAACAAACGAATAAATAAAAAAGTTACATAAAAATGATATAAAATATCTAAAACAATTATTAATTAAAAACAAAATGACAAAGAAATAAACAATATAAATAACAAAAAATAATAAAATAATAAGTGATCTATTCTATGTTTGTTTCAAGGCATCTTTCCTGAATTGCTTGCTCTGTTTCTAAACTAGTTTCCAGCTCACATCCAGTAAAGCACACATTGGTGAGAGCTGTTTGGCTTGTGATAAAGGATGTTGTTTATCCTTTTATAAGGCGTCTCTGGTCCGGACCTTGATCTAACTTTGCTGCTGGCGCACAGGAGATCAAACTCTCTTTCACAGCTTCAGGAAGCGGCTCGGTCTGATCTGAGCTGATATACCTCCATGCCTGTCAAAGCACTGCGCTTGCTCTTCCCTTCACTTAAAGCAGTCTGTACTTTTAGTGTAGGGCGCTAAAAGTGCTGCACGTGACAGGTATGTGGTGTCAGAAACACACCTGACAGTCACTCAGAGATGATTAAACACTGTATTAGTTTGAGTTGAGCACACAATGACTGATTGCTGCTAATGGCTGCCTGTCACCAAAACACATCCACGACTCATTTATAAGCTCAAAATAAGACATTGCTAGGATTTTGACATATTCTGCACATTAAAGACATTTTCCTCCAACATTCATTTTACTTTAATATATCCAACATTCTCATTTGATTCTCAATATTGTCACACAGTAGATTCTTACTAAAAATGATACTGTATTTAAAGTTTGACTGCAGAAATAAAATGAACCTCCAGCCATACAATTATAAAACGATATATAAAATGATAAAAATATAAACTACATCAAATTAATAAATAAAAAAAAAATATTATTGTTTATTTAAAAAAATAGAAAATATGCATCAAATAAACATACAATAAGTGTGTATTAAAGTATTTTTATATAAAAGGTATATTTACGTATATTAAAAAAATATACGTAAATATTTTTTTATTTATTTATATAACATAAATTTATATTTATTATTTAAAACATAATAATAAAAAACAGTATATAATCAATATATATATATAATAAAAGCAATACAAAAAATGGTTAAACATAGCAAATAATAGTAAAATTTATAAGTAAAATAAAACATTTTTGAGGTAAAATATTTATTTATTTATTGTACATTATTTCCTCTCTATTTTGCTTTGTGCATTGAAAACATATTATTATAAACATAATATTGTAGGTAATTGGTTGCATACTATTTATGTAAAAAATTGTTGACTAAATTTGTTTATTAAAATAAATAGATTGCAACCACTTACCTTACAATAAAAGTGTGTATTACAAAAATATTGACTATCATGGAGCTTTTGACTTGAACAAAATTTAAAATGTAAATGATTGAATTTTAGGATTTTATTTTACATTATTTTATGTTAAATTGTATTTTTGTTTATTTTACTATATTTATTCATCAGTTAAAATGGGTTGCGTTTACTCAAATAAAATGTTGATTTTTAGGGAGCTTTAGTTTTACTTTATTTTATTTTAATACTGAAAATATTACACACTTCCCTTTCAAAGCATTTCGCCTGTTTTTTTTTTTTATGCTAATCAGAGGCATAATGACGATTGATTTCTGTGTGACTTGACACTAAAGTTTCCAGTCGCTGACGACTCATCTTGTACTCATTGATTAAACTATTTCCAGCTGTGTGGAGAATTATTGATCATGACTTTTCTGTGAGACACTTCACACTAACATGTTTACACAGTCACTGAAGAACAACCTGGAAGACGACACAGTCTTAAATAATGATCAGGAATTACTATGGAAAATGTCACAGAATCTAAAAACCCTAAAAACGATTATTTTAGAAAAGACATCAGAATTACACAGTTTTACTGTACAACACAGACGCAGGGTCACTAGTGTTCTTTAAGTCAAGAACAGACACACACTGATGTAGGGAATGAAGGGAAGGTCCAATGTATTCAGATTATGAATACTGAATACACACAGCCAGTGTAAAATTACACTGCAAAATTATTATTATTTTTATTTTTTTGCCTTATTTTTCTGTACAAATATAAAAAAAAATTAAATCACTATATATTTACTTAATATGCAAAATGATTTGGATATTAAATCTTCTCTTCTAAAAAAAATTACTACAAAAATCAACCTAATTCAAAGAGAAACAAGATTTTTTTTTTATTGTTTTAAGCGTAAACTCACTTAATTTGGATATATTGCAGTGTAACAGGAAATACAGTTTTTTTATAACCATCTTATAAAACCTAAAACGTTGCTGTCATATTTTCATGGTAAAGTACAGTTTCCACGACTGGTCAGGATGTTTTTGATTAAACTGTATTTAAAAAAATATACTAACCAAATCAAAATGTCAGGTTTTTGCATTTCACCAATAAAAAAAAAATCAAGAAATATAGATTGTTTTTCAGAAAACAAGACTTGATGAATATCATGAATTTACAATTGAAAAATATTGAGTAAGAAATTTTTTTTTTCTTTTTTGCAGTGTGACATTTTATCAGTTAATGTAGCAGTTTTTACTGTATATTTATGTTCAGTCCTGTGAAAGCTACTGTATTTTTTACAGTAACGGACATCCACAGCTGCCTTTTTTTGCTGTAAATTTTGCAGCTCATTTTTTAAAATGTTGAAAATGACTTTACAAACTGCATCCCAAAAAACAATATTTAAAAAATGTACATATTTTGCCTTTGACTCTTCTTTAAAAACTATTTAAAATGTAATTACAGTACAAAAATAATATGTTTATATAACAAGACAGAAACACTGAGAAAATAGAAAAAACTGAAATACTGCTTAAAATAAAAGATATCAACCAAAATAAAAATAAACCTGATTTTGCATTTGATACTTTAAAAAAATTAGATGTAACTTAAAATAAAAAAATAATAAAAATTAGCGCTTTTCCAATTTAAAATAAATAAATAACTAAATACTGAGAAAAACATTTAGCAGTGTAAATCAGTTAAAAGGTTTTTTAAAATTGTAAATATAAGTACAGCCCTGTAAAACCCCAAATGTTGCCATCATATTTTGTAATTCACACTTTATTTTTTATAGTTACACCTATGAGTTACTTATTAGCATATAATTAGAATATAAGCCATTTATTAGTGCTAATTAATCACATTTTAATGCTTTATTCTAAATGAGCTTATTCTACATCCCTAATCCTACCCAATACCTAAACTTAACAACTACCCACTAACTATTAATAAGCAGCAAATTAATAACTTATTGAGGGAAAAGTTAATAGTTAACAAGTGTCACCTATTCTAATGTGTTTCCAAAAATGCTAAATGCAATGCAAATTAAATGCAACTTTAACTACTTGGTCTCATGGCATAAACGTACCTTGGCGCACTTTTTAGCGAGACACAAAATAGTTTCCAAAAGAAATGAATACTAGATGCAGTAAAACTCTGACACCTTTTATACCTTTTAGATTAAAAGGGTTTCACAGAGTTTTGATTAATAAAGCGTGATTTTCGTATCATGTTGTGACTTTAACACAATATTAATATGCTGGAATATTTGAGAACTGATGCTTTTGAGCATTAGCATCACACATATCCAGCGTCATATCTATGTGTTTTCATAGACGCTAGGTTTGTTCGGTAGCTGACGGAGTACAGAGACACTTGCGAGCATCCTGTGTAATATGCTTCAACAAAACAGTCAAAGCTGTGTAAAAGGAATTTGAAATGTTGTGGTTGCATCAACAAATGCCCTTTTTATATATCGGTTTTGCATTTGTTAACACTATCAGGTAGGTTTAGGGTGATTTTGTGTAGGACATATTTCCAACAGTCCACGGATATTTCAATTCTAAACCACTGCTGTACATACCTATATGAACGTAATAAAAACGTGCCAGGGTTCATGTATTGAATCGGTGTTTTAGCGCCACTCAGTGGACATTGCTCTTTGAAACTGCGGTGAAACATGCAGTAAGGCACTTAAAAACTGCTGCACAAAAAGTGCACAGACATACGTAATTTTATGAGACCAGGTTGGACTTAAACTAATAAAATGTGTGCGTATCCAAAGTTTGCTGGTGTTTCTTGCCGTCCCGTGTCTGCCCACCTGATCTCTGCCCTCCTCTGGACGGGGCATGCAGAGGTGCCAATTAGATCCATTTGTGGCAGCATTTGTTGGCCGTCCGTGAGGAGCCGTGCGGGTCGATGGCCGTCCGGTCAGCGGCCGAGGTGAAGGACGGCACCAAATGGAGCACAGCGGGGAGAATTCTTCACCTACGCTGGTGTCAAACGCCCCCTTACTGCCAATAAAAGAAAGATGAGAGGCCAAAATCACCAACACTCCCTGATGAATGAATAATAAATTAGTTAGAGATCCACAAACGTCCACCAGTGGATGCCAACCTAGTTTACAAACTACCTCACTAGCTCACAGACTCTGTTTTAATTTATTCTGTTTTAATTAGCGACAGACTTCGAAGAAGGAGATTGGAAAAGGAAATAAAAAAACATGAATAGTTTTTTGCATTTACTCAGCTTCAGGTCATCCAAGATATAAATAAGTGTTTCTTTATCAGATTTGGAGAAATCTAGCATGACATCAGTGTCTCATCAATGGATGTGAATGGGTGCCGTCAGAATGAGAGTCCAAACAGCTGATAAAAACATCACATTCATTTATGGACTGGAGTGCTGTGGATTACTGTGACGTTTTTATCAGATGTTTGGTCTCTCATTCT
>JAUMHQ010000063.1:21106529-21134269 GCA_032361165.1 Enteromius paludinosus
GGACTAAACCAACATTACGAGGACAGGGGAGAGCCAAACAGACAAATAACAAGACAAAGACCGCTTATGATGTTACACTAACCTTATGGTGAAATATGAGTAACAATTATGCATCCTGTTAACTACCACACGCTAAAAAATGCTGTGTTGTTTCAACAGATGCATAATTCAGCTAAAATTAATTTATTCAATTGCAACTGTTTATGTTTTCTGATGCAACTAATTTTCATGTTTCATGTGTAATTATGCAATATTAGTGCTGGGCAGTGATTAATCCTAATTAATGGCATCCATAAAAAAGGTTTTGTGTACATAATATAAGTGTGAAACCTGTGTATATTTTATTATATCTATATATAAAGACACAACAGGATTTTTTTTTTTTAATATATTTACATGTATTTATTCATATTCATTTTTATATTTTATATATTTAATATCTACATTTTTCCCCGAAAAATATACATACATGTGGGGAGTAATTAATACACAACCACTTACTCTAATCATTTCTCATGTCAACCAAAACCAGATGAGTAGCTAAGCAGATAAATAGAAGTACTTTTTAAAAAATAATAGTAAAGTGTAATATGTTATAGTGCTGTTTTGCATTCCGTTATTTTGACTGTTGCTTGTTTTATATGGTTGAGAATCGGTTAGGTATATGGTATGTTCAAAATATCAATTATAAGTTATAGTTAAAAAAATAGAATTGATCTCACAAGTAGAGGACACGCGCAGCCTTAAAGCACATTGTTAAATTGCATTAGTCTTTGACGTTATTGCAACTATGTACGTTTTTACCTTGAAAAATGATTAAATTGATTTTAAATTGATAATAACCAATTCGTTTCTTTCCCGCGTGAGCCGGTAAGAAAACCCGCAAAAAAGGCAGATCGCTTTACTGTAGCGAGAAATGAGCTGGACAGTGATATATTTACTGTAGGAGGCTCTAACGTCGCATAAATACAGAAAACTACATTCACTTGCTTTAAAGATTTGTTGTTGTTGAAAGCACTGAGTTATAGTGCAAACAGACGCAAACGAGAGAGCTCAACGCGCTGCAAACTTAAGAAAAACACATGCACACTGCAAATTCTCACAACACAACCAAACACAGGGAGGCGCTGCAAACAGCACGGAACACAGCGGAAATGTTTCAGGGGGACCTCAAGCAGTGACGGACCCATCTGGGACCTGATTATTTGTTCCGTTGCTTTTGGTCAGAGCAGAGATGCTGTCGCTGAACTAAAAGGTGAGTTTTTATCATATGGTCTTTTGAATATTATTAGACTAATCTGACGAATTACACACTTAACTGTGAAACATTATTTAATGCTATGTTAGCTAGAGTTACTCTGAGATGGGTTCGTCACTGTTTGAGGTCCCCCTGAAACATTTCCGCGCCTGTGTTGTCAAACGGATAAAGATGTTTTCTTAATGTGTTGCCTTAATGTTTTTTTCTGTTTGCATGTGTTTTCTGAAGTTTGCAGCGCGTTGAGCTCTCTCAGCCACCGTACAAACGGGCGTGTTTGGCCTTTATATGCGAAACATAAACGTATGCACTACAACTGACTTTACTGAAAACGATGAACCTTCTCAACTGTTATTGCTCAGATAAAAGTTCACGCTGTGACAACATGCCCCATTACGCAGATACAATGTAAGGCAGAATAGTATGCATTTTAATTAATTTGCATTTCAAAATCAAGTGTTTAAAAAAATATATAGACACGTAGCCCTAGCACATTAATAACGTGTTCAGTAGGCTACCTTCATCTGATTGATGTCACTTGTCTTGATGTTTCTGCTTAACCTTTTTTACTTCCATCAGCAGCTTATTTAGTAGTTTCTCTCTTACTTCGGGACTATCGCCATCTATGGTTGAAGCACAAAACTGCACTTACTTTACATGAGCTCTGGTGTGGCATAATGTTGATTATCTCAATATTTCATTATCAAAATATTTTATTTATTTATTTATTTATTTAATGTCATGCTTTCCCAGTCAATGACATTTGGATAGAAAATGTTATTATTGTTTTTGCAAATTATTTTCTTATGTTATTTACTTATTTTACATGAGTAACTGTGTGGCATAATGTTGATTCTCTCAGAAAATATTTTATTTATTTTAAAAGCAAACATCATGTGGAGGACCACAGATGGCCATCGTTAAAACTGATATATTTTAAAAAACATATATAAAAGTATAGCCCATTTTAAAAGCATTCAACAATATATTTTACCCTCCAAGAAAATACCTTCACGTGTCATTTTTGAAAAAAATAAATAAAATAAAAAAATCAGCAAGGAGCCAACTTTACTGTTTACAAAATATATTTGGCATGAATTGTGGCCCTAATCAAAATTTTTTTATACAATGTGCATGTGCTGTGCATCTTAATGCTGACATTGCAGTCCAAACTGGTTTCAATCAGAATCCTCTCCATAGTGAGCTTATATAGCCGACGCACACTGAGGCAGAGCACTAGGTTTTGGGAAAGAGGCGAATAACACCAAAGAACTCTCCACTTTCTACAGTCAGAACACTGACACCATATAAAACACGCTGAATGGCTTTCTGTTTTGTGTCAGACATCACATCTGCTTCTTGCCCGAAAAAGGAGAAGTGTATGGAGAAAGCCAGGCATTGTGACGAGATAATAGGATGGATGAGAAACATTGTGAAGTTTAAGCTGATTCCAGCTCAAAATGCTATCATTACGTCCCGCTCCCTCTCTCTGTATCTGCCCGATATAAACCGGAGAGGCGCTCGGTGATGCTGCTGATAGAGGAGCAGCTATCAGGTGGCAGTCTGGGTAATTACAACTCTCTGTTTGGACCGGGCTGTGATGCAGCCACGATAAGCTGGAAGAATGGAGAAAAAGCAAGCGGGCGATAATGCACCGGCTAAATGCTTCAAAATAGTGTATCATCACAAAGTCATCACAAAGCCTGTGGGGGGAAAAGACTCTGATTTCTAAACCGCAGGGGTACGAAAGTGGAAGCGCTGAATACTTCTCCCTGCCCCCTCCAGTCTATTCTTCAGTTAAACATGTAGCTCTTGGGAGACGCCGGCCAAATTTGCTTTGACAAACGGCTCAGAAGGTCGCATGGTAAACGGCGAGCGGCCAGCCTCGAGGAAGGCAGATACTGTCAGACAGATCGCATAACTCTTTGACTGAGACATGCCTTATCGCTCCTCCTGTTTTCTCACTGTACATCATCGCCTTTTACTCCAATGCTCTTTGAAAGTGTCTGTCGGTTTAGTCACCGAGAGGACCAGAATGTTTCATGAGGACACCTAGTGATCATGTTTTCCCAATCAGTGATTATTTTTTATTGTTGTCATTTTTTTTTTTTTGTCTGTGCTGGATATTTGGATGCCAACCTAACGGAAGGCTACAACGCAAGCACACATTTTTATCAAAAGCAGCAGTGACCGAAACTCACAGATCTCGTTTCGATCCAAGATGCCCGTGAGCTATTTGTAGTATTTTGTTTATCTTTTAAACATGTGATTATGCCTATAAATGTGTGGGCGGGAAATAATGCCAACTTCTGCATCATTTTTTAAAACCCATGAGTCGAATTTAATTCTGCATTTTTCCGTTCTTTCACTATTGTCCTTTAGCTTATAATTGAGCATCTGCATTAGTGAAACTCAACTCTCAAGTAGAATTTAAACACAACTAGTTATACTTTAAGGACTGCTGCTGATACATTACGCCATAAAGTTGAATCTTTAATGCATAATCATTCCTTTAACCTTCATCGGAGTGAGAAATCTCCAGGAAAATGGACAAAATACTGGTTATTTTCTGCCAGTTTATAGACGCAACGCAGCACATGCAATTCAAGTACAAAAACGTATTTTTTCATATTAACAGTTAATTTTTCCCTAATTTATTGACTTTTACGGACCCTGAAAAAGCACGAAGCCCACAAAATGCAATAACAATGCAAAACTTGTTTGTTTTCTACCATCCACTGTTGGCTCATTTAGGTTATGCAGTTAAACATCTCAAACTAGAGGAAGGGAGTCTCTGATTAGAGTCAGTGATATTCTCCAGCCTCCTGTAATGATGACTCTTTCATCAGTGAGAAAGCGCCTCCACACCCCAGCTTTAGTTTGAAGAGCTCTGTTGCAGTCCTGTGTCACTGAGAGATGGCATGATAGGCGAAGTGTACAACTTCTACAAAGAAATGAAACAGTTTCCTTCCTGCCAATCGCTTCCTCTGCTGTTTGAGACACGCTAAAGTCTGATTCAAGTTCACGCGGAGTTCATATAAAACTCCCGGTCAGAAACTTCAATGAAAAAGGTTCGGTGTGCCTCAAAACTTTCTTTACACACTCCTCTTTTATGTACTTTTGGATATTTGAGTTACATTACATTACAGTAAAGGAATGGGTAAAAATGTAGAAGCTGAACTTTGAAATGTCAATACGTGTGTGTGTGTGTGTGTAGGTGATTTGTTCACACACATTGAACATGAATAAAATAAAATCTCTATATATGTATACATATTTACATGCATTTACAATGTGTTATGCATATTCATTCACTCGCCACACACACATGCACACAATCAATAAACAGTAATACTAAATTAAATATATAAGCAATACATTATCTACAAACATTTACAACAATATGTAATTTGTAAGTTAATTCTGTTATATATCAGTCAACAGACCACCTACACAGTACCTCAGATATAAAAAAACATATCACTGAAATAATTAAAAATCGTTTTTACACTATTCATTTTAAAATCATTTTTGTACCTGCTGTGTGTGTGTGTGTGTTATTTTGGTGCTTAAAATATATGTTGGCATCGGAGCAGAGGCTGCGGTGTTTGCGCTGATTTTATTTATTTATTTATTTTTTCTTAATCATCGACTGTTTGAAGGGTTTAAAAGAACGTCTTGGCCGCTCACATGATATTTTTGCGGTAGCCTGAAGCATCTGAAAAATAAACTGGCCACAGAAGAGAGCAGGACAGAGATCGACACGTCAGAGCTGCTGTCAATCATCTGCTCTGACACTCATCGTCATCATATCTTCACTGTACCCCGCCGGACTTTGGCCTGAACAAAAGACATGCATATGAAGGCCGAGGGCACAACGCCATAACAGCACAACATTAATCTCATTCGATAGGCGTAATTAAATTTCAGAAGCCACGTTTGGCCAAATAATGGAGAGGAAACCAGGCTTATGGCGAACAATAGACTTCATACACTGCTCAGCATTTAGCGCTGCTTGTCTTTCAATTCACAGATGACTTTCTTCACGATAAACATGAATGCATTTTTCTTATCTGCATCGTTTTGCTCCCTTACAAGGCTCTGCCTCTTTTAAATGTATGATTATTAATCATCAAAACCGGATTATGCGCCGATCTCTTTAAATGAATTAGATGCTTTGACTTTCGATTCGGATAATGATAATAATGACAAACACAAATTATTAGAATAAAACTGGCATGCATGCTTGCTGGTTTTCTGTTTTAAATGCAAACGTATGCATTGGTGTTAATAGGTCTAACTGCAAAGCCAGCGTCTGATTTGGCCACTTGTTAAAAGCTGTCATTTTAATAATAGGGAACAACAGAGAAGGTGCGCGCAGGATCCACTTAAACATACAATTTACACAAGGACTCTCTCAGATATCTGTAATTGCACAGTGAAATATTCCTCAACCTCATTTTCGGGTCACGACGCGCTGCCTTCGGAAAATCCTTTGAAGTCGGAGAGGAACTGTCAGGAAGAAAAAGTTCTCTGAGTGCGATAAACACCTCGCGCTTCATCTAGCTTATTAACACGTGTGTGTTTTAGTGCAAAATTCAGATAAATTAGAGACAGCTGATATTTTCTCAGATTTAATTTCGTGATGTATTGCGCTACGCGTACGTTCATTAATTTTTACCTATCATTTATTACATGCTTATTTCATTCTGTGCAAATGGAACGCACCCTGATCGGGCACACGGACACAACATACAAATAAAAAAAAGGATTTATTAGGTTATATTTGCTGAAGGTGACTCAATATTGACGGTCAGTAAGTTCTCGAACGTTTCAGGAACTAAACAAAACAGACAGTTAAAATGCAAATGAGTAATAAAAAAAAGGTTTCACTTGGCGTTAAATAGACGAAAATCGCGTTCACCTGAGGAGGTAACCATAGCAACAGCCGCACACTTTTCTTTAGGATCGTGATTGAACGGAACGCTGAAAAAACATAATTAATTTTAATATTACATCATTTATCAAGAAAGAATCGCATGCTGTTTGGTTTAAAAAAAAAATTCTAGAATTTACAATGTGGCATGTGAGAGACGAACCTCGGCTAAAATCCCCATCGAAAAGTATTTTAAATGCGTAAATCGTATAATTAGCGCACGCTTACGTTGAGAAGGCTATTATTAAAGTACACTCATATGCTGTGTCCTGAACGCTTACGCGGGAACGCACACACAGACACACACGATGCCGGGCTGCTTTTCACTCTGAGCAAAGTGAGTTTATCATTTCACTCTCGCTCCGCGCGCTGGGTGGGATTTTGGAGCGCCCCAGGTCTGACAGCTGTAGTGCGCATGCGCGGAAGGCCCTTTCAGTACCTGCCAGTGCGCTCTTTATTTCACATGTTGCAGCTCTCGGTTGACAATCACTCCATTTAAGTTATCAGCTGCGGTTGCTTCACCATGGTGAAGAGGAAAACAAAAAGCGAGCAGAGCTAAGGAGGAAGACGGCTTCTTGTTTATCCCTTCGACTTCATCCGCTACTTTTTGAGGATATAATAACGATGCATCTGAGAACATTGCTTTCTTGAAAGTTAAAGAAGAATTACGCCTGGACTTGTTTTTTTTTCCCCGTCGGCGGAATGAAGCAGCGAGTTTAAAGCAAGCTCGGAGACTTTTACATCGCGTCCTTTCAAAACCACGCAAAGCGCGGACGGTTTCTGCCAGCGGATTTTTACCTGAGCAGGTGAAGCGAACGCTTGCCATCATGTCCAAGCCCATGGATCACGTTAAGCGTCCTATGAACGCCTTCATGGTGTGGTCCCGAGCGCAGCGGCGGAAAATGGCCCAAGAGAATCCGAAAATGCACAATTCCGAAATCAGCAAGCGACTGGGAGCGGAGTGGAAACTTTTGACGGAGTCTGAAAAGAGGCCGTTCATCGACGAAGCGAAGCGACTGCGGGCGATGCACATGAAGGAACACCCTGACTACAAATACAGACCCAGGCGAAAGCCCAAGACCTTAATGAAGAAAGACAAATTCGCGTTCCCGGTGGCGTATAATTTGGGAGAGCACGAGGCGCTTAAAGTGGGCGGCTTACCGAGCGGAGTGCTTACCGAGTCGTTAATGAGCAACCCCGATAAAGCGGCGGCGGCGGCTGCGGCAGCCGCGGCGAGGGTGTTCTTCAACCCTTCCATGTCTGCAAACCCATACTCGTTTTTTGACCTCGGCTCCAAAATGACAGAACTTTCTCCACCGTCTTTCTCGTACGCCTCACCGTTGGGTTACCCCACAGCAGCGACGGCTTTCTCCGGAGCGGGCGCTGTCGGAACCGGCGCACACACCCACACGCATTCCCATCCATCGCCGGGTAACCCGGGCTACATGATCCCGTGTAACTGCGCCGCTTGGCCGTCCGCGGGGCTCCAGCCACCTCTTGCCTACATTTTACTACCTGGAATGGGCAAACCACAACTTGAACCGTATCCCGCGTACGCGGCGGCGTTATGAGACTCTGAAAAGTTTCTAAATGTGAAATCGACGCAATACACGTGGAGCATGAACATGTGATGCCACGATCGTCATATCAGATATCACATGTGTTTGTATCATGATTAATGCCTTGATGTAAGGTAAAACTCTTCGGCGTGCATATGGACGAGCGAATCCAGCACGCCTTTATCAATGTGAATAATTCTATGAAAAGCTACCACGCCAGACTAACCTGTTGACTCTGTAACTAGTTTACCATGTGCCGCTAGTGCAGAGAAAATCGGATGATGCCGTTCAAGTGGTTGCATTTTAGCTCTATTGGAAAAAAGCATTGTTTTATTATGAAAATCAACATCGATGAATTCCCGCGCAGTTTTTGTTTTCCTGCTTTTTCTTCAAATCATTCATGTTGCTGTAAATGCGTACAGTTTTATTAAATCATATCTGGTTAGTGCTCCAAATGCCGGAGCTGTTGGACTAGAAATCAGGTGTATATTTTGAGTTTTGAATACTATTCCATGGATGTATGTAATATTTATTGTTCAGTCAGTGAAACTACCCTATTTGTTGATCGTGGGACACGCCGTGTCCTTTGATATTTGCACAAAGGGAGACCACGAGCACTTATAAGTGTAATTTATTCAAAAGAAACAACATGCCCAAGTTTCAGAAATTTCTAGGGTGCTGGTCCGTCACAGATGCGTTCACGTAAAGAAAGTCAGTCCGTTTTTTTACTAACTCGAAGTGAAATTGTATGTTATATGTTTTGCATAATTCCACTTATATGTACTTAAAATGCCTATGGTTCATTTATTGAACAAGGGGGATATAATAAAGCGTATGCGGAAAAAAAGGAAATTGCTCTGTAGTTCTTGATGAATGGCGAACAAGATTTGTATCTTGAATGCCTTTACTTGGTCGGACCAGGTGAAGTGTAAAGTATCCTCTAAAGGACGCTTTTGTTCGGGCTTTGAATAGAATTACTCAGAAATCTCAAGCAGGTCTTTGTAATCAAGAGCCAAAATCCTGATTTATCACAACTCGGATCATGAATAGGAAGGAAGATAAAGCTGAGGAGTTTACTTTAAAGCAGAAAAACGAAACCGTTTAGGCCTTTCGGGCACTTTTCTTTGCATCTTTTGAGCTTAGTTCTTTAAAAACGGGAACACTTGTCTATTTAATTGTTTTATGCGCTCACCTTAATTATGCATTTATTAACCACACGGCAGAATTATTGCGTTTTGTTTACGCCCTCCTTCCCAGTATGCTCAGCGCCGGGTCGTTCTTAATGTAAACTGCCCTCTTAGATTACATTAAGAAGTTAATTCATATGGCTCAGACCAATTATGCACAACTAATTTGGACTGTCCAGGGATAATTACCTCCGCCACGGTTAATTGAATCTTTTCACTGGCCTGTATTCTCTATTGTCACCCCGCCATCGCTGCTCTCCACGGAACTTCCTGCTTCGCTTTGGAGAAGTGACCTTGTTTCGCTTGTTATGAACCAGACCAATCAACAAATCACGGGGTTGTGTACGAGCACGTTATTTACAGGACAGACACCTTTTCACGAATGATCTTTTCATGTGAGAGCAGCTTCTTGACGTTATTGTTTGTTTGCAATTCAGCGCGATATAGTGCGTTTTTATAATGTTATTTACAGGACAGGCACGTTTTCAAGAATGCTTCTCGTTTCATTTTATAGATGACCTTTTGCCCGTTTGCAAAACCACTGAAGATCTTTTTTTTTTAAAGATTTGCATTTCAATGCAACCCAAGATATTTCATTTCAAACAAGTTACCATTTATTCTTTTACATGTGACCTTTCTGACTTTTCCCAAACTCCTGAAAAACCGAAAGATTTGCATTTCAATGAAAAACACCTTTGCATTTAACAACTGATTTACTTCCGATAGCATATGAAGAGTTTGTTTTCAAAAAACTCAAAAATCAAATTAAGTTATTTTGTAACCTGTTCACCTATTCTATGAACTGGAATGCACAATGAAAAACATGATTTTTGAGATTAACTCTTCATATTAAGGAGGAAATTTCTCTCTACCTGCCCTGACCTTTACAATGACGTTTGCAGGTGCAACCGGGTTGATTCGGCTAATGGCTGAAAAATCAGCGCATATGCACATTTCAAATGAGCTAAAAGCAGAGTTTGCACACGGGAATGCCTGAAAAGGTCGCCCGCTCCACAAAAGAGCACACATTACCAGCCCAGTGACCATTTTTCCTTTTTTCCCTCGGCTCTCTTTTCTCCCTCCGCTTTAAAAAAAGGGGGCACTAACTGAAAGAACTTTGTCTCCCTTCAGTTGGAGCATTTAGACAGTCGAGGAGGTTTTGTCTCGGAACAAAACATGAGTTGGGAGGCCTTTGTGAGCCTGTTGTTTGTTGAAGTGGAGCTCAGCAAAAAGCGCCTGCTTTCCCTCATTGTGGTTAAAGCAATCAGTGGTATTTGGAAAACTGTTAGCATTGTGCACTTCTTCTGTGTTCATTGTTGAGGATTTCTTTTCACAAGGTTTTTTTTTTCTTCCCCCCTTTTTTTTCAGGCAATCCAGCTGGCCGGGGTGAATAGCGCTGCAATGTGTACACGCTTTGTCCCTCCGAGTCCTTCAAGTAGCCTACATTGAATAGAGTGAGTTGACACTGGATGACAGTGAAACAACATAATAAAAAATACATGAGCGCATGAATGGAGCCAGGCGCATAAATAAATAAAATGGGTGACCAAAACTGGATAAACTGAATGACAAAACGGTGAAAGGGGAACAAAAAGATATTTAACACGGCAGATTAGCATTAGAAAGCCATCTACAAAGCAGAACAATTGATGAATGCGTTTACAGGCCAAGAAAGGAATGAACTAAATGGCTTTTGAATAGATATGCTTTCTCTTTTCTGGAAAGGAGATCCAATGGGAAAGGTAGAGATGCAACTATTCAAACAAGCGCATGAGAAAATCTTTTGACGAATGGAGGAATGACGAAATTTGTTCGCTTGCAGAACCAAAAGGTGCCTCTGTTTTTTGGCACAAAGTTCACGGCGAGTCAGAAATCGCTGACACGAGGTAAGCGCTGACATGTGGAGGTTTCTGGCCACGATTTTGACATCATCAGGTGTCAACTATCATAATGTGCCCATCACAACGCAGTGTTTTCTTCGCTTAAGGCGAGACAGAACAGGTGAATATTAGATGGAACATTTAACTAAAAGATGTTGCAATACTTTTCCACTTGATTTATGACATTGGTATTTTTCTGCATGATATGTTTCTGATGTCTAAATATGCAAATGAGGCATTATCTAATTATATATGCACCACACTGCATATTTCCTGAACATTGGATGTCATTATTAGGAATAACATATTTGAATGTAAGAACTCAATGGTGGTGCGTGCGAGTGCTTCTGAAGTGGAGCAAAAAACTCATTTTGAGAAACGGCCTTTAAAAAAAATATGGATTATGATTGTTATGGACGCACAGATAAAGTAACCTTGTTATAAAAACCCGAAGTCGAGAAGAAAAAACTCACGGCCATTAAAACGTACAGATGCAAATAAAGTGCACTTAATTCCTAAAATACAAACAGCCCAGTGCATGAAAATACTGCCTTCAGATTGAGTGGGGCTGGTAAAACAGACTCATCCAAGTCGACACAGTTTATGTAAAAAGGCTCCAAATGCCACATTTCCTAAACACAATATCCATTAAACGCAGTTCAGAAGCCAGCACACTATCACGGGCGGGATTTTTCTCCAGCATGGGTGTATTTGACACTACAGCGATAGTATCAGACGAAAGACGAGGAAAAAGCCACATTTATCCAACCTAACAATCCTTTGAGGAATTGAACCTATGGACGATTGGTCAGCACACTCTGATTCACTGTGTCTTTTAAAGCGCTCATTGATTTTTAGCGATTTGATCCTTTTCAGCCTCACTAAACACTCCAGCCATGATAATAGAAGTTTCCGCCTATGACCCAAATATCCTCCGTGTTGCTTCAACACACAAAAGATTTTTTTTTCCCTCCCTCAAGTGTGTAAAAGTGCTTTCTCTCTACTGGAAATAAACGAGCAATGACACTGAAAAACATACATCTGGGAGATATTATTACTATAGCCATGCTTATACTTGAGGGAAAAAAAAAACAATGTTAAATATTTTGATTCCCAAAGGTCATAATGGTACAGTAAATAAAATTAATTTGCACTTCTAATATGTTTTAACAGGACAGTCCTTCAGAATGATGCATGGCCAGATAGCATCACGAATAAATCATGCTAATAGTGTTATCAGCTGTTTTTTTTTTCTTTTGGCCACTTGTTAAAAGCAATTTATCAATTTCTGCTGCCAAAGAATAAATGCTTCCTCTCTTAGTGCAATATGAAATTTGAAAACTATATATATATACACACACACACATATATATACATATATATACATATATATATATTTATTTATTTATTTTTTTTTGCATTATATGTATTTAACAGATCTGATTATTTAACGTTTTTATCACTTTGGACTGAAATTGTAAAATATGCATAATAATGATAATATGCAATATAAGGAACAAGATGCATTTAAAACAATAAATCTTAAAATCAAAAAGTTGATTGCAGGTGTTTGTCTTTTATGAATATAGATGTTTTCAGGTTTAAATAACTCAAATAACAAAATGCAGTGTTACACTGAAATATAAACATAAAAGAGATCACATTTTGTAAGGTTTGAGTTAAATTCATTATGCAAGTGTTATAGAAATAATAAGAGACTAATGTTCTTTATAAAATAGGATTACATCAAATATTTATTGGTGCCACCGTGTTTAAAAATAAAGCTCAGTGATGATGTGAATTTGGCAAATTAGACACAATAGAATGCAATATTAACATAAAAGTATAACAAAAAATATAAGATTTAAGTCTAATCTGTCATGCTGGTGTTTCAAATATATATAAATTGTAAAACTAAATAAATAAAAACTGTGCTTTTTAAAAATAGAATGACTTTTAAAGATATGCACTATAAACATTAAAGAAATTAAATAAAATATGAGTCTGATACTTCACACTGGTCGTAAAATATTGTACAAATATTAAGATAAAATCTACTTTTCAAAATGTTGAATTATGCATTATGGAATAACGACTTGAAAATGTCCTCATGCGCAAACTTTGAGTGGCTCAGATAGATAGAAATAATTTTTTATTGATAATTTAGATCCACTTTCAACCAGATGCACGAGTATTTCGCCGCACGCAGATTCTCAGTGAACACATGATGTAATTCCATGTCATTTTTGAGGCGAGAGGCGAGCGCAGAGGTAGTTTACCGCGGCCTCTCTCTTGGCGCAGCATCTCAAAGTCCTCGCTGACTTCTCCAGCTCATTTAAGGCAAATTAAAGTGTGAAAAAGTCTCTCCTGGAGCAATCGCTCCATCATGAGGGCCTTGTGTCAAGCATGTTTATGGGGGCAATGGACTGTATTACCTGTAATCTCTGGAGAAGGACTCCACATTTCCTTACTTCAGTTTGCTCCGAGGAGGGCAAAAAACCCAAAATTATCTCGCATTCCACCTTTACCGCAACATCTCGACGTGTCAAATCGGAGCTTCAGAACTCGCCCGTGTCGCTGTGCCCAAGGTCACTAGAAGAAATGAGATATACACTCACATAAACACCGCACGTCTTCTGAAGTCTGAACTCTGTACTTAAAAGAGGAAGTTTGTGTCAAGGTATTGTACACAATAAGCCACGTACAGCAGCGAGGCCCTGCAGGAAGGCAGAAAATCACATGATGAAAATTGGAAAGACACACTCACTCACAGCGTGAGATGGGCGACAGTTCGACTCCAAACAAACCGGCCGTGTTTTTCTGAGCGGGACAGCCACTGAAAGACGATCCTGTGTCGAGACTGACGTTTTTAATATAGACAAACTGCATGACAAGAACGGTAACTTAACGTAATCCACTACATTGCACATTTTACTTAACTTATCACATTTATTTAAACGGGATAATCA
Source organism: Enteromius paludinosus (assembly GCA_032361165.1). Taxonomy (NCBI): domain Eukaryota; kingdom Metazoa; phylum Chordata; class Actinopteri; order Cypriniformes; family Cyprinidae; genus Enteromius; species Enteromius paludinosus. The sequence continues at coordinate 21,120,316 of JAUMHQ010000063.1, forward strand.
CTTACACTTTATATTACATGAACTTAACTACTGCGTATTTACATTAAAAAATAAGTACAATGTGCTTATTGTGGTCACGTTGTATTGCAAAACACTTTAGCTGCTATTGAGGTGGATACAGGTAAGTTGAAGGTTGGGTTAAAGTGTCAAGTTACAGGTTACAGGTCTAATTATATTTTGTAAAAATATAAAGTATAATGTAAAACAGGTTTGGTATCCAATAAGTGCATTGTATCCAATGGTTCATTTAAATGTAGGTAGTTAAGGCCAACTAATATAAAGTGGGACCGAATAATGTTGTACCATATTGATATGAAATACAAATATACCCAAATTAACAACATGAAGTGCCTTAAACATTATTATACGCCAAAGTTTCCCAAACTGGGGTTATCGAAGAAAGTGCAGGGTGTGAGTATTTAATGAAAAGTAATTAATAAATTAAATCATAAAAATGTAAAATAAAATAAACATTTCAATCAAAATAAAATGCTTTATTAAAAAATATATTCCACCTGCATGTCTGCATGTGACTAATATATAATCATCTAATCAGTAAAAAAATTATAAAATGTAGCGTAATTTAATTACAAGTATTTTGACATAATCCAGATTATATGTAATGGTTACTTCACAGCACTGTTCATAAATAAGGCTGCATTATAATAAACCAGATGCATTCAAAGCAATCACTGCACATGAATAGAAATATTCACCCATCTGTCATTGTTATAAAATACAGCATAAACTACAACTGAAAGAGTTGAAAATATTCCATGTGTTTACCTGCCTGCCATGTGACCATGTGAGTAATATGCAATCAGTAAAAAAAGTAACTTTAAAATGTAATAATGCAATCTAATTACAAGTACTTCATTTTAAAACCTGATGAAGGAATCCAGATTCCATATAATCACTTGCAACCCAGCATTGGGTTTTGTACGCATAAGGTTGCATTATAATAATCAGAATCAGAAAGAGTTTTATTGCCAAGTATGCTTGCACATACAAGGAATTGGTGTTGGTGTCACAGCTACCAGTGCAATATACTGTATAACCCAGCTGCATTCAAAGCAATCATTGTACACAAATATGAATATGAATATTAAATATAGTGCAGTACATCAAACAATAACTGACAGTGTTGGGCATTTCATTAAAATAAAAAAAAATAAAAAATGAAATACTCTACCTGATTACCTGCCTGTTATGTGACCATGTGGGTAATATACAATTATGTAATCAAAGTAACTAATCTGATTACAAGTATCTTAAAATGCAATGTAATTACAAGTACTTAATTAATAAAGGCAAGAAGATGCATTCAAAGCAATCACAGTACATAGATAGGAATATTAAAATATAAATAAATAAATAAATACAGCATCTCAACCTATTACTGACAGTTTTTTTTAATTTCTACAAATGATGAAATAATCTCCTACTTCAAGGTAACCCTACATAAAACCGCAGAGTACACTGACACTGTCCCATATTTCGTTGTGAATGATTTACACAATAAAGTGCTGCAATATTAGCATCTTTTCGCATGTTTGCACATTAAACATGTCCTCCGTCCCAGAGATTTGAGCTTTTCTAAAACATTTTAAAATATGCACAGTCTTTGAGAAATACTCTGTCAGCTGACATGATGTTTTTGTTCGTTCTCTAGTTAACTGCTGGCACAGATTGTCTGCCATCATATTAAATTCCCTGGTTTGGAGGCTAAAATGTATCAGTGGGAAATAGGAAATAATGAATTTGAAGAACTTTTAGCCTCGGGAGTTAGTCACAAAGTATTATATCCTCCTATGAGACACCACATGCGCAAAAAAAGATAAGTACCTGGCAGTCGGTACACTCGAACCTACATATGCCTATCAATAAAGCAGATTATTTTCTCTGCTTATTACTGAGCTGATCTGGCGGGGGGGCTGCAGATTACATCCTTAATGAGAACGAGTGAATGTCTCTCATTTGCTCAAAAACTCCTCTTGAGGAACGCTCTTCGCCTCCCACAGGATTCCTGCGAGCGTTCATAATAATAATAATGATTATTATTATTGTTGGTGTCACAAAATCCTCACTGGCTTCAATTTGTACAGCTTCATTTATTCATATTTCAGCAGGATTATTTAAGCATGGCCTGCTCTGAATTCCACATCGATTATCGCTTTACATATTGCTGTATGCATATGGATTTGCCCTCACAGTCTTTCTTAAGGCTCATGCAGCGAACCACTGCCAGATTTTAGTATGCTGTAACGTATATTCAAGAGGTTTGGCACTCCAGGCTGAACGCAGTCAAAATAGTCACATCTCAAAGGTTCTATGTTGCACGGTTCTGCTCTATTCTATTGCATTCAGATTCTTTTACATTCCATTCCATTGCATCACATTCCCTTATAGTCTATTGAATTGCATTCTGTTCCATTTTATTCCAATGCACTGCAATGCATTCCATTCCATTCTATTGCACTGCGCTCTATTCTATACCATCCTATTGCAGTGCATTCAATTCTGTTCTATACTACTGCATTGCATTCCATTATATAGTATTCTGTTGCAGTGCATTCTGTTCTGTTCTATTCCATTGCGTTCCTTATATACTATACAATTGCATTCCATTCTTTTGCACTGCATTCCTTTCTATACTACTGTATTGCATTGCATTCTATTCTATACTATCCTATTGCAGGGCATTCAACTTTGTTCTATACTATTGCATTGCATTGCATTGCATTATGTAGTATTGTACTCTGTTGAATTGCATTGTATTCTATTGCAGTGCATTCTGTTCTGTTCTATTCTATTGTGTTCCGTTATATACTATACTATTGCTTTCCATTCTATTGCACTGCATTCCTTTCTATACTATTGCATTCTATTATATTCAATTATTTTCTATTTTACTGCACTGTGTTCCATTATATACTATTCTATTGCATTGCATTCTATTCTATACTATCACAGTGCATTCAACTTTGTTCTATACTACTGCATTGCGTTATATAGTATTCTGTTGAATTGCATTTGTACTCTACTGCAGTGCATTCTGTTCTGTTCTATTCTATTTGCATTCACTTCAATTAGATTCTTTTACATTCCATTCCATTGCATCACATTCCCTTATAGTCTATTAAATTGCATTCTGTTCTATTTTATTCCAATGCACTGCAATGCATTCCATTCCATTCTATTGCACTGCGCTCTATTCTATACCATCCTATTGCAGTGCATTCAATTCTGTTCTATACTACTGCATTGCATTCCATTATATAGTATTCTGTTGCAGTGCATTCTGTTCTGTTCTATTCCATTGCGTTCCTTATATACTATACAATTGCATTCCATTCTTTTGCACTGCATTCCTTTCTATACTACTGTATTGCATTGCATTCTATTCTATACTATCCTATTGCAGGGCATTCAACTTTGTTCTATACTATTGCATTGCATTGCATTGCATTATGTAGTATTGTACTCTGTTGAATTGCATTGTATTCTATTGCAGTGCATTCTGTTCTGTTCTATTCTATTGTGTTCCGTTATATACTATACTATTGCTTTCCATTCTATTGCACTGCATTCCTTTCTATACTATTGCATTCTATTATATTCAATTATTTTCTATTTTACTGCACTGTGTTCCATTATATACTATTCTATTGCATTGCATTCTATTCTATACTATCACAGTGCATTCAACTTTGTTCTTTACTACTGCATTGCATTGCGTTATATAGTATTCTGTTGAATTGCATCTGTACTCTACTGCAGTGCATACTGTTCTGTTCTATTCTATTTCATTCCATACTATACTATTTTATTGCATTGCATTCTACTCTGTTATACTCCAATCTGTTGTATTCTCTGCATTCCATTCCATTCCTTTTGCATTGCATCAATTTCTATTCTATTCTATTAAATTCTATTAAATTAAAGTCACTTTCAATTCTGTGGCATTGTTTCGCATTATATTGCATTGTGTTCTACTCTACTGCAGTGCATTCCATTTGGTTCCATTTCATTTCATTCCATTGTGTTATGCTATACATTGTTCAATTGCATTGCATTCTATTCTATTGTGCTCTGTTGGATTCTTTTGCATTTTATTTCAGTCTCAGTTGGTGGCCTGGGACTTAGGTCAGAATGCTAAATGCAAATAATAACACGCAACTAAAAGCATATACTTAGATTAGATAAACAAGCTTCAAAACATGGCAAAAACACATCCAATAGCTTGGACGGCGCTTCACCCGGTTTCTTTAGCTGACTCAGTAATATTACTATATAGCCAAGTGCTTGCATTCAAATCATACTAATTCACCCCTGAATCATATGAATTATATTTTATGACAACCTAATTCAACCTAAGGTTTTTTTTATACCGCAAAGCACCGCAACAGAGCGCTCAATAAGTCATTTGACAAAACAACAACCATAACAATATTTAAACACTCACAAAAATGTTGTCATGTCATTTTGTTTTCAAAATGCAATTTGCTACAGCAACCAAAAGCACATTATCAAACCCCTGTTTGTGCATAACTGGAACAAATAGCGACTCTAATAACACACTTAATCTATTTCGAATGCTGCTTCTTACAGAATGAAGCCCATAGTGGGAATCGCAACTAAATACCCATGTGCCAGAAAACAATGATTACAAATACACAACTGCATGCTATTTTTGAAGATCTGATGATAAATCTACTCAAATACAAATAAAAAAAGACCCCAAATCAAAATGCTTTGCTGTGTTTTACACAATGCACGCACAATGAAAGATACTAGATTTCATGAAATGCTCGTGAATTGCAAAACTCATCCCCACCCCACCTTCTCTTCTCGTCACATCACTCATCAATGTGTCAACAGTGCAAACTTTCCCAGAAAGTTTTCCAGTCAATGCCGTTGTTTGCATTCATCTTCATGAACTCTCTTCTAACCCACGAGCGTGTTTGAAACCTCGAATAACCCTCAGACCTTTCTAGCTCTCGCTCATTGTCAATACGGCAACGATGCATTCAAAAAGGCACTTAAACTGGATCATTAGGGAGAAATGTGCACCGAAATATCATCGGCAGCATCGTGCAGTAACGAGACGTGCATTTATGTATGTAGGACAGCGTGTAAATACAAGTCATTAGGCCGTTAACGTCAGACTCATTGCGTTCCAGTGTCACTCTGCACTTCTCAACACTTCTGCTGATATTAGTTTAACAAATGCAGTTTGATGCAGGATAAATAAATGTTCAAACGTTCATGTTTAGGTATTGAATTTGTGCGTCTCGGTAATTTGATTTACAATCAGAGGTGACAGGCCGGTGGGCTCAGGTACAGCTAAAGGAGCGTCTGCCTGCCTGCGAGAGAGCTTTATTAACACCACCTCGGATACGCTAAAGTGCCTGCATACAAACGCTTTGTCAAAATCATGCTATTTATACATGGTAAAAAGAGTGCGAATTTGTATTCAGTTTTGAAGAGTAGCTGTGCTGAATTATCTACATTTAATTTAACGATCTGATGTGTGCAGTGACAGCTGAATCAATTGCTTTTCCGTACCTTTGGAGGTTCTGTGCTGTGCCTTTGAAGTTTCAACTTTGTCTCGGATGCAAAAAAAAAAAAAAAAAAGTCAATAGTTGTCATCCAGTATGAGTATGAATTACTCAGACAGTTTATAGCACGTAAATAATGCAAGAAATTCTCCATATAGAAACATTTATAAATGTATATATAATTATTACATTTAATAATTAGTCTGTATAATTGTAATATTAAAACATTACATTAAATATATTATAATTATATATATATATAATATAAAGTGACATTGTCTGTATGCAATAATAGAAAAATAGGATTATTAATTAAAATGATAAATTCATTACATTAAATTAACTGTTATATAATGCTGAAACATTAATATTTATTAACTTTTTTTTATTTAATATTATTATATTTATTATTACTACACACAATAAAATTTTTATTTAATATTATTATATTTAATATTAATACACATAATAAGATTTACATTTAATATATATATAATATTAATAGTACTTAATTCAATCTTATTAAATTAATTTATGAAATTGGCCATTTCTAAAATAAGTTTTAAAAGTCAATAGTTGTCATATAGGGCTAAATGAATATCAGCTATTTGAGGAGAAACGCTTGAGTTCATATTGAGACTTCGGTGAGAACAATTTAAGACATTAGAGAGATTTTAGTAATAATACCAAGAAAGAAGCCTTCATTGCATCTTTGCTTCTGTTCCTGTTTTCTAAGCAACTGCTAAATGCATAAACGTGAACGTCCCTCTCTATATTACAAACTTGACATTTGCTCTCGCTTTAATCTGATGAAGTCCTATAGTAACGCACAGAGCCGAAAATCCAAATCAGAGATCAAAATGCATTCGCGTGATTCAATCTTTCAGGTCTCAACTTTGTCTCTAAAATTGGGAGAAAAAAGAGAGACATTAAAGAGCTAATTTTTCTATCCTAAAGCGATGCACAGAATTAAAAACCAAAACACAATGCATCCGGTATGTGAGAGCTGATGTCTGCATGCAGAATAAAGGCGGAGAGCGAAGTATCTCCTTTAAAGCAGGACCTGAAATTCTTGTTTTTGGCAAACACGCCTGACCCAAATTTTCTGCCCCCTTCCTCCTCTGTAAGATGCTTTAGCAATCCTCGCGCCCCGAGGGCCACCGTGTATCCTTTAGGGAAGGGGGGGTGATGCCTGCCAATGCCTTTCCATATAGCACGCTTAATGAAAGATCAACGCCGCCAATATAAGTCTTTCTTGTAGCAATAATTAGTGAGGGATCCGCACTCCAACAAGCCGGTTTGCTGAGTTAATACCAAAGGCAGATTACAGGCGGTGCCAAAGAGTGCCCTGGCATGTAGCTGGCAGTGCTTCCCCCTCGAAAAAAGAAAAAAGCTTGACATCACATTAGCACACGGTCAAGGAGTTACATCCTAACACTTCCATAATCTGCTTTCCTGCACAATTAGCCCGCCATAATAAGTCGCTGTCAAGACACCGGGGGAGAAAGCGAGATGGGGGCAGGGGGCTTCACCCACGGTCTGACGGGCCATGCTTGTGTTGCCTGCCTGAAATCGAGACGCTGAGATTATGTGGCCCTCCAGAATTCCCCAAGGGCCGTTTTTCTGGAATTAGGGCCCAATGTCTCACCGAGCCCCGCTCACCTAGATGGAAAAAAAAAACAGAGCGCAAACGAATGTCGACTGGGTCGGAATCAAATCAGAACGTCTTAGAAATTCCAATTAGAGAGCGGAATTTTAACGGAGCAAACAAACGGAATGCAGCATGGAATTCAAACAAGTTTAAATCGAGTTCATTCAAATGGTTTAAAGTGTATCTCTTTTTCCCCTTTCGGTGTGAACTACAGAGGCGTTTTACTGCACATCATAAACGTTTCCAAAAATATTGGACAGAAAGCCCCTATCTCTCTCTCTCTATCGTAATTATGTAATATTATAAGTATAGTGCAATTAATATACTATGATTATATAATATTTGTATGCTTACAAACTTAGATTCAGATTTAAATAATTGATATATACAATTTTTTTTTTATTATATATTTTGCATTCTTTGTATGCTTCCACACTTGGCTAATAAAGAATTTCTGATTCTGATCAAAATAATAATAATTTCAGTAAATTAAATGTATAAACCTTTATAAAATATAAACTGTAAGTACACGTACACACACACTTACATATATATATAGTATTGAAATATGTAAAAGTTGCAATATCTTGTATTTAATGTACTATAAAATAATTAAAGTTCATGCAGTTATTGCAATGTTATAACATTTAAGTCACTTTGAAAACAAAGAGAATCTGATTTAAATAATATTTTCAGTGAATTAAATTAATAATTTTATTGATAAGGCACCCTAGAGATTATTACTGTATTTAATATCTGTATTAAAATGAATAACTATGACATACTGCATAATAATTATATTTAATATATTATAAAGTTATAGTTATAATGTTTGGATACTTGTTTAATACGGAGATTTATTATAAAGATAAGGAACACCAAAGGTAATTAAACACCTAAGCAGTGCTCTAATTGTTGCACAATTTTTTGGGGAAATCCACTTCGGAGTCCCATGGGGCGTGGCCAGTTCAGTCCAGTCCGAATTCCGGATCCAGAACTCAAATACGGAATTTTTCTCTCCCGTTTCCAAGCGCTCGACTCAAACAAGCTTCCGCCGCAAACTTGAGGAAAGTCTGCGGAAGAGAACGAAGCAGCAACAAGAATGAGGAGCAGAGAGACGGGGAAAAAGAGCAAAAATACACTCTCACACACACACACACACGCTGATGACACCCGGTTCCATTCTTCCGCTCTTTCCTTTTCTCCGCTCGGCGCCTGGCAGCACGGAAGGGCTAAGCTGGGAGCTGTAATGTCATTAAATTGCAAATGCTTTTTTTTCTTCCTTGCCGACACACACTGTTTACTTATCTGGCAAAAACATATGTTGGAAGGAATCCGTTAAATTCTGCCCATTGCCTTGGGTGAAAGTGCAATAGAAACGGACCCACTGAGCACCTTCAGTTGTCTCCTTTTAGCACTTTGCCTTATCTACAAGGCTGCTTAGCAGCAAACTGGCGAGTTCAATGAAAAATGAAGATACAGCGAGAGATTAGGGCCGAGAACAGTGAGAGGTAGACAGCTTGCGGAGAGGGTCATCCTGTCGCAAATGATTTTCAACTCCCCTCCTTTTCCATCTGCATAAATGACTATTTTTAAGGCATCTCCTGCGCCTGTATATTTTTCCCACTCTGTCACACATTTAATTTCACGCCCCGTGTTCTGAATATGCTTAAATGCATATCTCCGATGCACCTTTAAGCCCACGGAAAGAGGACTTTGGGGGAGGGAGAGATGGGACGTGCCGTAGAGATGTCGAGAGGATGCTGGGAAGGGGCGGCTCGGCAAAATTAAAGATAAAATGGTGTGATTTGCACTACAAGTCTATTACTTTATGGCATTTACATAAAGTTTACCTCTGCAGTTCCGCCGCTTCTCCTCCCCACCTCCGGACCACCTTCCCGCCGATCGGCTTGTATAAATATGTATAAATCTTTGTTTGGGGGGGAAAATAGAATCCCGGAACTGCAAAGAAAGTTTGAAGGGTTGCACTTCGCTCGCTTCCCGGGATCGTCGGGAATCTACCCACAATCCTTCGGGAGAGGGCCGAGAGCCCGCACTAATCAGTCGGGGAGGTCTGAGAAAGACACAAAGTATGAAGTCAGAAATGAAAGCAAACTGCTCTGTTTGGGTTTCACTGATGTGGACGTTTTACCAGATGCATTCTGATATGGTATTTTATTTACATTTTTATGTATGCTTCTCTTAAACAAGCTATTGTCTCTCTAAATTAATGGATGGTTTTGCTTTTATATGCATTTTGTTAGGAGTCAATTAGGCAATAAATACATTGTTTAAAAAAATATTCCTCTTCACTGTGTGTGTCAATTTTGGTGCATTTCCTAGAAAATTCTAGAAAAAGTTCCATGCAAACGCTACATAAAATGACATCTTGTAGTTTAGCTGCATTTAATTTTTCTTATTAATTAATCTATGCCAAATGTAAGGAGCTTGTTCCTTGTGCAATTACACCAGCCTGCAAAATAGATATTAATATGAATAAATAATATACATAGTATTCTACACATTAAATTGATTGGTTACACTTTATTTGAAAGTGTCCTTGTTACACTATAATTATAGATTCAAGTTCTGAGCAATATTATTTTACTACGTGTACTTACTGTAGGGTTCAGGGTAAGGATCAGGGTTGGGTTTAGGGCTGCTTGCATGTAATTATACATAATTAATTATACTTTTTATGATGGTAAGTACACATAACATGCAACAAGCACACTAAAATAAAGTGCAACCAAATTAGGACAATAATAAATACAAATATATCAGTCTTCTTGTAGCTTAGGTGCATTTATTTTAATGCTGTCAAATGATTAATCACGATTAATCGCATCCAAAATAAAAGTTTTGTTCACATAATCTATGTGTGTACTTTGTATATTTATTATATATCAATAAATAAAGAAAAATATGCTACATTTATATTTTTATATGATACAATTTATAACAAAAATATAATAATAATCTTATAATATATAATAATTAATTGAAATACTGTTATTCTGAATGAATGGATGTTTTTTTGTTTCTTTGAAGGGAAATATTCACTATGCAATTCCATGTGTATTTTGACTTCAGCTGTATTTAATGTAATAATAAATAAAAGTGCATTTATTGATTTTTATTTATTGATTTTTGCAGTATTATCCCTTAATTCCTTCTCAAAATATTGTTTTTTTAAATGAACGCGTTATGGTAAAGTATCATTTACCCATAAATAAAATCCCATAAATACAGGCCCACTGTTTTTCACAGTGTGCGTATTTCTTTATACTGTGTGTCAACGATCAGCTCATTCTGGAGGAAGCATCTGAAAGCTCCGCTCAATACCTCCGTGCATCGTCTGAGCAGTGCAACAGAAAGCAAAGTGAGACTTCTGCAAACTTCCAGCAGGAAAACACCTACTCCTCAGTTTTGGCGGGAGGTCCGCCCCTGTTTCCCGGCCGAGGGACAGCAGCGGATTGGCCTGCGTGGGACGGCGAGGCCGAGAGATTGGGCTATTCAGAGCACGCCCGCTCCTTCTTATTGTCTGGGCCGCTCCACGTTTGAATACTCTCTCTCCCTGCGTCCAAACAGATGAGAAAGGCTTAGGAGGCGCACGGCTTTCTCTCCACTCCTTTTTTATTTGCAATTAAATGCATTTCAAATGGAACAACTCTACAGAAAGCAATTTCGATAAGAGAAGAAAAAGCCATTGCTTTCCCCACCTCCATTGTTGCCATTTTTGCATTTCAGCCGCATTCTGTTATGTGAAATTGCACAATCGAAAACATATCTCGACAGTGGATGTGCCTCAAAAATTTAATAGTCCCATATTGAAAATTAAATTGCATCTTAGAAATCATTTAAGCCCTTTTCTCGTTTTCTTTCTCGCGCGCCTTTCATCCGGCGCACTTTTGCTTTTGACAGGCGACAAAGGTCCTAATTGTATTTCGCTAAAACTGAAACGTTATATTTCCTTTTTATTTTCTGACTTGCCCCGGCCTTGTTTTTTTTTTTGTGATAAAATGAGGATATTCGAATTAGTGCCATCTGGTCACGTCGCGCTCTTCGCGTATTGTGTTGCGTTTTGTGTGCGAAGCATGCACCGCTGCGAACAATCTCCTCCCCAATTGGCGCATCTTTGAAGGATTTCTGAAGCACTGTAAATAGCTCCAAAACCTCTCTTACAAGGTTTACCCCCGGAGCACTTTGTAACTTATCGCCCCTGCCTTGTGCCTCCTCTATGGCTGGCATTATGCTAAAATGTAAATCGCTAAGCTGCCAGAGATGTGGGTGTCACCATGGAGCAAGGCGAGCGAATAGTGTGTGGATTTCTTGGAGCCGTCGTAAAAGGTTCAGTTAAGCTACACAGTCAGGAATCGCCCCCTTCCATGTCCAAGAAATGTGATTTGAGTGCTGCTGATTTCGCATTTACTTTTCAGGGAAACATACAGCCGGACGCTGTATCCTGAAATGTGTGAGTGTGTAATTCGTGCTGTAAAGGCCCGAACGGCTGGCTTGCACGCGTGCTTTAAGAGCACATCATCGTGGAAGCAATTTTATAAGCAAATGTCTATGCCAAATTTAAGGAGATTGTTCCTTTTGTATTTACCTCAGCCTTTAAAATGAAAACAACAACAAAATTATTTATATGTGTGTGTGTGTGTGTGTAATAATATATAAAAATAGATACAAGAATAAATAAACAGTACATATTACATGTAATAAAATTAAACCTATATAAAATGTATCTTATAATAAAATAGAATTAAATAGATTAAAAAAAAGTTAATCAGAGTTGTCCTAAAACAAGAATGTATTTTGGTTTTAGGACAACTTTGAGAGGTTTCGATCCATTTCACTTTTTATGATTAATGCATGACTAATGTAGCTTTTAAATTAGAAATAAATAAATACTTACAAAAATATGGAAATGTTTATATATTTTGTAGTAATATTTATAAATGATACAAAACATTATATATCCAACACTAATTTATTACAATAGTGATATAAAATAATATTCTACAGCACTATGAATTTCTGTTCATTCAGCATGCTGTGTTCAATGTTTATTAATGCGTATAGTGTTCAAGCCCATGTAGCCGAGCAAAGTTGACTATACGTACTGAAAATGATCAAATTTGGGCCACCAAGCGTCAAACCTAAATGAAATGTGTAAGAGAGTTTTGCTGCCCTCTAGAGGCTGTAAATGTGTGGAGGACAAAACCACTTCCTCCTAAATGATCAGCTCTTCTTGAGAACAGCACACTACCTCTTACTCTTTCAGTAGTACTTGGTACACACACTGTGCACAGTATAATCATTTCTGTATGGATGGATGACCTACTGCTCTCTATTTACATTAAAGCACACTGCACACAATAATGTGTCCCACAATGCACTTGACCTCTCATTCCCAGCGAGAAATAAACTTCTGGTATTAATCATGATCTTTCTTTATACATAATTTGATAGGTCTGCCAAATGTTCAGATATTAAACAAAACATGATGTATGCAAAATTGTAGCTTACGTGTATTAATGCTTTAATGTTGAATGTTTTACTTTAATACACTACAAATCAATAGATTATTATTAAAAATTAAATAAAAAATAAAAAATTACCTGTGTGTCTTTGACTACTCCCTGCAGTTTTTTTTTACAAAGGATTTGTTGAATAATGATCTGAAAAGAATGGGATTAGCAACAGTTAGCCCGAAAAACTTTATGTTGAATTAAAAGGCACATATAAATTAAATACACAGACACACATTTATATATATATATGCACGTAAACAAAAGTTAAATTTTAAATAAAAAACAAATCTAAATAATATAGCAATCACCAACACAACTAATAATAATAAAAAAATAAAGGCATGTTATTATGCATATAGTAAAAAAAAACAAGCAATACTTAAAACAAACCACGTCATTGTCATATATATATATATATGTGTGTGTGCGTGTGTGTGTTTATGATGGTTTTACAGGGGATATATAAGAGGTCATTGTGCTGTAAAAACACTGCCAGTTTCAGAGCTCCAAACTTTTTCATTTAAAAACAGCTTATATTAAAGCTAATCTGCCAAAACACCAGAGTCTGGAAAGTGCAATTTTATGATGAGAGTATAGACAAGCACCGCCTCTACCCATCGATTCTATTTCACTGCTTTTTTAGCCCGCCCACAAAAACATGATTCTAGGTCACTGCCTGTTTAGCCCCGCCCATCGGTTCTTTATCACTGCTTATATAGCCCAACCACCAATACACTATTCTACCCATGGATTCTATTTGACTTCTTATTTAGCCCCGCCCACCAAAACACGATTCTATGTCACTGCCCGTTTAGCCTTGACCAAAAAATACACGATTCTACATCGTTTAGCCTGTTTAGCTCCGCCCATCGATTCTATATCACTGCTTATTTAGCCCCACCCACCAATACACGATTCTACATCGCTGCCTGTTCAGCCCCGCCCATCGATTTTAGATCACTGCTTATTTAGCCCCGCCCACCAATACACGATTCTACATCGCTGCCTGTTTAGCCCCGCCCATCGGTTCTATATCACTGCTTATTTAGCCCCGCCCACCAATACACGATTCTACATCGCTGCCTGTTTAGCCCCGCCCATCGATTCTATATCACTGCTTATATTGCTCCGCCCACCAATACACGATTCTACATCGCTGCCTGTTTATCCCTGCCCATCGGTTCTATATCACTGCTTATTTAGCC